>NKZP01000974.1:0-86723 GCA_002370765.1 Metschnikowia similis
CTGGGTTTAGACCGTCGTGAGACAGGTTAGTTTTACCCTACTGATGGATTGTTGTTACAATAGTAATTGAACTTAGTACGACAGGAACCGTTCATTCAGATAATTGGTATATGGCTTTGTTTGATAAAGCATTGAGCCGAGGCTACCATCTGCTGGATTATGGCTGAACGCCTCTAAGTCAGAATCCATGCTAGAAGTAACGATACAAGATTTGGTATTTATAAGCGTTTTACGCTCAAGACCATATGGTGAATGATTCTGGGATGGCAGTTCTCAGTGAAGCACTTGATATTTTTTTTTTTTTTTTTTTTTTATTTGGCACCATCTTTGATGGTAAAAACCCAACGGCATCCTATAGGTTTAGCTCCTGAGGGGCAGAGGACTGGTGAGAAAGTCCCCTTTCTCTCTTGTGCTTGCAATTCAGCTTCACAAGCTTCTTTCCATAAGTGCCAGTCCTCCATCCTCAGAGCTGCAGCAATATTATTAGGAATTTGGTGTGCAGAGTCGGTACGTGCTCTCACCAATGACACCGTCGTTACCTCCACCATTTCAACCTTGCTGAAGAGTTTTAAAGACCAGGACTTTCTGCCGCTATAGAACGAATCTTGTTGTGGAACAACCCGGAATCTCAAAGAAGCAACATGACCCAGGGCTTTCAGAGGCAACATAAAAAAATCCATTCATGCCCGGGAAGATTTCCAGAGACTCGGGACTCTACCGCCTTTCCCCCAAAAGACCCCGGATCTCATTCTTTCCCCAGCAAAGTGTCACTCCATGGGCTTCCACGGGCAAGTTCGCTGCGATGCAGGCGCGAAGCGGAAAGACTCTGGATCCATGAACGCAATTTCCGCCGTTGTACGTTGCATTAGTCAAATAGAATCCCAACCGTTACTCAAAAAGAATCCCAACCATCACTCAAAAAGAATCCCAACCGTTACTCAAAAAGAATCCCAACCATCACTCAAAAGCTCTCCTTCTAGGGGCTAACAAAGCACCTTATTCCCGGTCATTTTCAATAAGACTCCTTATACGTATCATACCACTTAGTGTTAGGACAAATATACAATATGTATTAATCATCCGAATATATGCTTCGTATTGTGGCTTCGATTTTTTTCGCGTTTGTGATTTTTTACCCCACATTTGGTTCAATAATCTCCAAAGGAAACAAAAGGCAACCCTTGTTGTCTGAAGAGAGCCAGCCTTGTTCCTAGCGTAGATACGAAATTCCAATAAGGTTGAAAATCTATTTTGAAAGGCTCCTTAGTTTACTTAGATGTGTGAACACATATCTCCTGTTAATTAAGGACATTATATGAAGTTCTCTGGCATAGTTATGAAGTTAGTGCGCTACTCTTGGATACACAATACGGCGTGCGGATACAAGGGAAACCGCCGTCCGTCCTATTTCCAGGCCTAGACGGGGCGGCCAGTTGCACTCCATCAGGTGCAACGCCGTGGTCCACTCGAAACGTAATGTAGGGATATTCTGACACAGCAATTCCTCCGACACCACTTCGGCCCAAAATGCCAGAATGAATGGTTAGACTGGAATGATTGGAAAGGCCAGATTGGAAAGGCCAGATTGGTTGGCAATCCCCCTTGAGGAATATCAACAAATACATCTCTCCTAAGTCCTTACTCCCTACTCGAACCTGACTATTTTCTTGTTATAGAATGTCAAAATCAAAGTAACAAGAGCTGAACAAATTTAGTGAAGCAACTCAAGACGATATAACAAAAGTAGAGTCTTTGGATTTATCGCCTTCTGAAACTAATTTAATATCTTCAAGTTTGCAATTATCTGTACTTCCCCAACATGAGACCTGCTTGACAAGTCTCATGAGGATACTCAACTCCGGGACAAATCTCGCGAGGATACTCAACTCCGGGACAAATCTCGCGAGGATACTCAACGACAGCGAAAGATATCTTCCCAGATCTTCTGGTAAAACTACCGTCTTTGATACTGATAGCGCTGATGAATTTTTGCTTTGCTTATTGGCGATATTCTAATTCTTCTCCCAAAAAGCGGAAATATTGCCTTTAGATTTTGAAGAAATAACAGCTAGACTACCTACCGGTGAAACAAAACTGTGGGTTAAGAATGAATAAAGATTTGAGTTAAAGAAAGATAATTTGGTTTTAAACCAATCTTCTATGAATAATAATTTACCAAAGAAGAACGGTTTAAGAAACTATTGATGGGTAGCGCGCTACCCATGGTGGATCCAACAGCTAGTATGTTTAATAAATAGACTAATAGACAGCATATTCGTATGGTTTGATACAAGCAATGAGGATTGTATTCGGTAGGTTGTATACAAGAGCCCATGTTACCTCCTACTTTTGACTTGTCAGGACCAAGTATCAATAGAGAGAAGAAACCACTGAATGGTTAACCGCAGTTTGTCACTACTACAGTCAACCCCGGATTTAACAAAGAAGCTTTTACCACCATGCTGACCAGTACCGAGACTGAAAATTGATCCGACCTCCAAGACACTAATCGGGAACGTACTTCTCAAAGTTCTGCCCCTACCTATCAGTTGCTTCATTATGTGCTGGAGTGACACAGCCATCGTTTCTGTGACTAGTGAGCTGGCCAGAAGCATAGGAATTTTGATATTTGTTCGACAAATGTAGCTCATTCTTGTTGTTTGATTCTCCTAAATGGAGCACTTGTACTGCGTACCTTTTTTGCACTTTCCATTTTCCATAATCGAGTCGGGAATGACCCTTTTGGCCCTAGCCCCATTATTTTGATGGTACATTACTTCTGGAAATACTCGGTTTGTGCCACGTCAACCTTAGCCTATCATTCCATCACCCCCAATCTGTGGTCTACTCCAAGAATTTATGGAGCACTGGGGGCAAACCAAAATCCAGTTCCATGGTCATTACGTAGAGGAATACCTAACTTCGGACTACATTCTCTAACGACCATAGGTACTGCCACCGCTTAGTCAAGCGGGTGTTGAAGACTCGCTTCACTCGACCCAAATGCACCGAATCCACCGAATGCATGTACTTTTAGCTACATCGACGGCCTGAGAAGTTACGCAGCCCCCCGCTCGGCTTTGAGCACTGCAGTCTCCTCTGGAAATTAATTACTCACGAAACAACAGGAAAAATATGGAAACACAGAATCCTTCAGCTTCTGAAGACTGTCAGATTTTGGTAGAAATGAACAAATCAATGGAAACAATCCCAGTAGTGCAAACCTAGCACAGATTTTTGGAAGCCAGGCGGTGTTTCAAGTAAAATGTCTCAGGCCTTTCTGGTGTTGAATCTGAACCATACACACACCAGCCAGTATTCAACGTATAGCGCGATCATAAGAAGTTTCTCTCCAACCTTCTTGTAGTACACACATTGGTCTGACACACATTGGTACACACATTGGTACACACATTGGTACACACATTGGTACACACATTGGTCAGACACATTGGTTGAATCCCAAGTTCATAATCACTTCATCAATCACTTTATGCCAAACCCGAGGAGCTTGCTTCAATCCATAAAGTGATTTTCTTAGTCTGAGAACCAAGTGTTCTTTTCCCTTCTCAATGTGGCCCTCTGGTTGTCTCATATAGATTTCCTCTTCTAGTACGCCATTCAAGAATGCAGTGGGGACGTCCATTTGTGTCACCACTAATTCTTGTTTCACCACTAATTCTTGTTTCACCACTAATTGTTTCACTGCAATGGCCAATACCGTTCTTAGACTCTCATACCTAATCACAGGTGACAACGTTTCTTGACAGTCAATACCTTCCTTGTGGAAGTTTCCTAGGACCACAAGTCTTGCCTTGTGTAAGCCACTATACTTTAGTGCAAACACCCATTTGGCACCAATCCGTCTCCTGCCTTTTGGTAAGGCCACTAGTTCAAATGTCCCGTTCTTATCATGAGCACCCATCTGCTTATCACACGCCTCTTGCCAGAGTATCCTATCTTTCCGGCGCATATATAGCTCTCTATAACTCTTGGGAATCTTCTCGTCATCCTCGGGTCGAATCCAAGCAACTTTCGAGACTTCGAGCAGCGATAAGTCACCATCGTCCATCTGTAAACACCTCACCAGTTCTATAGTCTTAATGTCGGTGCCACTTTCATCAGGAGTCGATATATCCATATCTTCGAGATATACTGCCCCTGAACTGGCGAGTTGTTTTATATGGTCCCGAGAAGATAACCCCGAATCCCTCCCCCTGTGCTGTGCAACCGTCCAGATATATGATTCCAACCTGACGACGCTTGCTGGATTTGAGGGATTCCCATTTTTCTTTCGCCTTCTGAGCTGTGGCACGTTTAGGTCTCCTCTGCAAGTGCTTATCCAGAGACTGGGTATCGTGATCAAGAACCGGAACGGTTTTGGCATTGTGATTCAACTCAGACAGTCCGTCGTCTTTGTTGCCTTCAATTTGAGCTGCATCCGCAATAGTTCTATGAGCATTGGCACCGGGTTGCCCAGCCGAATCTCCAATGAAATTACCGGCTAACCCGTTCATATCGTTTTCGTTTAGAACGCCCTGGTCTCGGACAGTCAGACCTGCCACCCTATTATTTAGCATCTAAATGAGAACACGAAAACTGAAAAATATATATATTAATAAATCCATTAAATAATGATTATATTCATAATAATTAAAGATAATATTCATCATAATTAAAGATTTAATTATTTATACACGTTTCTTATGAACATTTATGTAATCTACAGTTAAATAAAGAAATTAGATTCACCATCAGCAAACCCGGTAATTTAAAAATTCGGGAGATATTTTGAAATTGGTTTTGTTTATTGTGAATGTCTTTTTGATTGTAATTGTTATATTATTTACCTCTCAAATTAGGATCCGCATCAATAGCATATTAATAGAGCTAGCCCGGGAACATGTCTTAATGCAAAATATTGAAGCGAAAAGGTATAAAAGCAAGCTTTTACTTTTTCAAAACAAGAGGGAACTCACATGGAGTTTATAGGAATCGAGGGAGGTACCCTCCAAAGAATCGAGGGTGTGGCATGCTCGTCTTGGTCGCCCCAGTGCATTTGCTTTTCGTCACCTCAAACAAATCTGGAAACTTCCTTCCGGCATCCAACATCTTCTGCCTGCCGATTGTGATAGGTGCAGTTTATCTAGAAGCACACATCGCTACCCCAAGGAAAGTGCCTTTACTCTCGTCGATCGCCGGTTCCAGTTTTACATATTGATGTGAGTGGTCCTTTTGGCAATCCACCTGCGTACGACAAATCACGCTATTTTCTAACTATTGTCGATCGCTCCCGGTATACTGCTGAGATTTTGAAGAGTGCTCACGAGACGGATCCACGAGACGGATAAATATTCCACGAGACGGATTCCACGAGACGGATAAATATTCCACGAGACGGATAAATTTTCCTCGAATATGTTTCATGAAGTGATTGTTTCATATTGATTAGCCCAAATGAAGGGTAGGGTTTGGATCAGGTTCAATTCAATATTAATATTTTGATTATCCAGGCCGCTGTCTAAGCCAATGAGTGACCAATGAGTGACCAATGAGTGACCAATGAGTGACCAATGAGTGACCAATGAGTGACCAATGAGTGACCATAAGTGACCAATGAGTGACCAATGAGTGACCAATGAGTGACAATGAGTTGAGTTGATCTCCCTAGAGCTTGTTCAAGCAAACACAAGGAAAAGGTGCACATGTTCACCAAGGACAGCTTTTAAATCTGAAAAAAGTGTGTTGGCGAAGCCAGAGGTTCCCATCTGATTTCGAGCACTCAAAGGCAAGAGAAGTTTCGAAAAAGAGCAAAGACTGATTAGTACCACGCCTTGGGAAAAGAAGCTTTGAATCATTGGTCTGAATTGGGGCGCAAGACAAGTGCTAGGCGGCTCGTTTCATGTTCAAGAAGGGCAGTTTCATGTGGTTCCAGCAGGCTCCAAAAGTCCCAACCACCACAGGCGTAACAGTCCGAGAAGGAGAACGGCAAGAAAAGACCGAAACGAGTACTGAAAACGCCAAAAGCATAAGTCAAACTTGGTTAGATAGGCACTAGTGGTGTGATGCTTCACCGCTACCATTCTAGCGAGTCTGGGATTGCCTCGACAGTCTATCAAACGGAACCCACGTTTTATTCATAGCCATCAGTTGAAATCGTGCTCAAAGCCTTTCGAGCACCCTCTCCCCGCTCCATGGGCACTTGATATATTCAATAATTTATGAGGAGGTTGTTAAAAGTAGTCACGTCCTTAAGAATCGGTCCAGTGCTCCTTCAAGCGTGCCAAAACACCTTTACAGCCTAGGGCATACAATGAAGGTTACACATTGATACGGGCTAATTTTCGTTATATTTAGCATAACTTTTTAGACAATCATGGGTTTCTTGATATTTTCTACTTCTCTTTTATATTTACCTTTTTAGACAATCATGGGTTTCTTGATATTTTCTACTTCTCTTTCTTTTATATTTACCTTTTTAGACAATCATAGGTTTCTTGATATTTTTCTACTCTCTTTCTTTTATATTTACCTTTTTAGACTGAGCATCGTTCTGCCAAGTGTTAGATCCACCATGGGTAGCGCCATGGATACAGAATTAACCTGCGACTTGCGGTTATACGGGGAAACCGTCGAAACCCACCTGGAGAAACGCCTTCAATCCTAGGCCGCCTATCTCCGAGGTTCTAGACGAAACGGTACCAGCGCCGTGGTTTTACCAAATGCAACGCCGTGGTTTTACCAAATGCAACGTCGTGGTTGGACTCAGGTGCAGGACAAATACGCCTCAGGCGCCACTTGACCTACGGATAAGCCAGATTGGGACTTTTTCGGTCGCCAAGGCCCCCCCGCCGGGTCCCAAATCCCACTTCTGCCAAGAATGGCGCCATCGTGCCCCCACGCCGGCTGAAGTGGTGCAACCAGGACCACGTCACGCGGCCGGGCCAGTTTTATCTATACAAGTTTGGATGATCCCCTTGTTTTAGGGATCACCACCGAATACACCTTTTCTTAAGTACTTGACGTTAAACAACTACAAGGGAACATAACATTTTTAGACATTGTATCGTTCTGTCAAGGGTGATAATGTGATCAAATCTGTCCAAGGAGGAGAAAATTATTTTGCCAGTTACAAGAACTGGACGATGGCGCAGAGGATTTTTCTAGAAGTGACCCTGAAATCATCACTAAATTCAATGGGGCTCGAATCATAGTATCGTGAACATAGTGCTCTGCGGACGGGACGCACGGTTCGAGGCGACGCAGGAACCTGAAGTAGAAGAAACGAACATGGCCGTTGGGGGTTTGCAGTCAGCAGCCCGCGGCTTCTGCTCGGGAAGTGTACAAGAAAAACCTGGGGTCTGGTACCTAAAGGTTTACCCCGGTTGTATGTGCAGAGGGCCGGTCACGTGCGGACGTTCCAACGCACCGTTGGCATGCACCGCTCATCTTCCGCGCATGTAATTTGCCGCATTCGGCAAAACGTAAACAAGCCAGCATCACTCCACCGTCGAGTGCTGCTCTCTAGTACTCCATCCCGAGAACAGCTCCTAGTCAGCAATCGCCACAAAGTCAAACTTGCTGACCCAAGTCAAACTTGCTGACCCAAGTCAAACTTGCTGAAACCAACCTGAAACCAACCTGAAACCAACCTGAAACCAACCTGAAACCAACCTGAACCCAACCTGAACCCAACCTGAAACCAATCCACCAATCCAGTCACCTTCCATGTACCCCCAGTTGCTCCTCTATCTACTGCAGGCCGCAGCTTGGGCCACCCTCTACTCCTTCGAGCAAGGCCGAATATACATGCACCTTGCAAACAACGACTTGGTGGCGCTCAACTTCTCCGTGACCGGGCTCGACGCTCTCTCCGAGTACTCGATGTCCGACGTCAACTACCACACCGGGCAGTACGTGGCAGCATTGAGCAAGCCGCCCGCGGCGCTGTCGCTCTTCACGTGGCAAGGCGGGCTCTATGCCTTCTCCGGGAGGCCGGACCGCGAGTGGGCCGCCTACGACCGGTGCGGCAACGGCGCCATGCGGCTTCTCCGCTACCACGCCGACCGCAATGCCTGGGAGAACGAGCCCAGCAACTTCACGGCTGCCGACGTCGACGACATGTCGTACTACGCCGGCTCCACGTACTTGGCGTCGCCCGACTCCAACACCATCTACATCTACGGCGGGCAGTGCGAGCGCCTGGGCCGCATGTCGGGGCGGCTCCTCCTGTTCGACATGCAACAGCGGCGTTTCGCCAACGTCTCCACGTCCACCACGCCGCAGATGTTCAGCGGCGCGGCCAGCGTGTGGGCGCCCACGCCGCGCCAGACGCTAGTGATTGGCGGCCGCTCGCCGCACGGCTGGCTCAGCATGGCGCAGATTGCCTCGTGGGACTTTCTGGCCGGCTGGCTGTCGATCCAGGTGGCCAACGCCTCGGGCGTGGAGTCGCGCACCGGGGCCTTGGCGCTCCCGGTGTTCCGCCCGCTTTCCGCGGCCTCGCGCCTGCTGCTCTTGGCGGAGTACACGGTGCTGGACATGTTGGTGGTGGGCGGACTTGCTGCGGATGGTGCCGCGGACTGGACGCGCCTCCGCTACGACCGCAACGCCTGGGCGTGGTCGCAGGCCGTGGAGCCGCCGGCGCCGCCAGCGCAGGTGCTTGGCGCGGCGGTGATTTTCAATACCTTGGTGGTGGTCACTTCGGGCGCCAGCCCGCGCTCCGATGCCCTGCCACGCTACCGCTTGGGCGTGTACTCGGTGTCCGACATGGCGGAGAGGAGCGATCTTAGCACCAGCGAAGCCGCCGCCGCCGCCGCCGCCGCCGCCGCCGCTGACCACCGGCCCGGCCCGCAGCCCGACCGGCCGCCCGCAAAGCTCAAGGTGTTGGTGGGCACGTTGGTGCCGCTCGCAGCGCTAGGCTTAGCCGCACTCGCGGGCTTCTTGTTCTGGAAGCACCGCCGCCGCGCAAACGACAGGCATGGCCTCGCGGAGCCTCTCGAGTACCAGTTCGGCCACTTCAGCCCGAGCCTGACCGCAAGCCTGGCCGCAAGCCTTCTCTTGCGTGAGAAGGCCTTGCGCCGCCCGCACGTCCACGACCTGGTCTCCACCTTGGACGTGGGCTCCATGGACTCGTGGGTGCGCAAGAGACAGGAGTACGATGCCGCCTTGTCTCTTCGGCCGGATCCTCCACGAACCGGGGCTTCGCTGGGCGAGCTCTATTCTCTGGCTGAACCGTTGGCGCCCGGGCTCATTGACGGAAGTCCGACGCACGCGGGCCCGAACCATGGTCGCCCCGGAGACGGCCCGGACACCGCTCTCCATGACGAAGGTGCTGCCGCCCGCAGCCACCTTTTCAACCGTGCCAGCTACCTCGCATCCAGCGAGACTCTCCACTCTTTTTTGAACGGGGAGCATAGTTCCGCCGGCCCGGCTCTGGCGGTTCGCAACCTAGCGAGCGGCGAGGCCGAGCAGCTAGCCGAGCAGCTACGGGGGTCTGAGCAGCTACGGGGGTCTGAGCAGCTACGGGGGCCTGAGCAGCTAGGGGCCCCCGACCACCAGCGGCGCAAGCGTCAGGACATGGCCCGCCTCGGCAAGTCCGCCAGCTACAGCCGGGGGACTGGGGCGCCGGGGAAAACGCCGCGGCCGGCCGCTGGCGTCGATTCCAAGCCCTCGGCCTTGGCGCTGGAGGACGAGTCCATTGACGAGAATGTCGATGTCCAGGTGTTGGTGTCGTCCAAGCGCAAGTCGGTGCTCCGCGTGGCCAACCCCGACGAACCGGTCGGCCCGTCGCGGTGCAGCTCGCTCCGCCAGAGTGCCTCTTTCAGCGACTTGGACTAGCGCGGCCGGCGCCGGCTTCTTTTCGGGCCGCCTTGCTACGTCCTGGCCCAAATTCCACGCATTGCCCCGAACCTCCGCACTAATGTAGCCGCGTGCGGGCCTTGTAGCCAGCCAAACCCTCCACCGCCCTCCCGCCCAGCGGCTTCCGCGCGGCCTCGTGCGGCCTCGCGCGGCCACGCTCCTTCCAGGACCGGGTGCGCCTGCGTGCAGGCCGCCGCGGGCTAATGCTCACCTGCTCCGCTACCCAACTGCAGCGCCACTGACCCCCTCATGGGTGACCACCACCACCAGCGCCAAGGCCCCGCCTCCCATGACCAGGGCACCTCGAGCCGAGGATTCGCATTCGCGAGTATCATGCACCAGAAGCCCTTTAACATGGCCTCGGCCGCCCGCAACCCAGACCCTCTCCATACCCAGGACTCTTCCTTTGACCCCCTACGAACAGAGCCCTCTTTTGGGGCCATGCACGCTGATCCCAGGGCTGATCCCAGGGCTGATGCTATGGCTGATGCTATGGCCCTCGATCCCATGGCTCTAGACCCCATGGTCCTAGATCCCATGGCCCTAGATCCCTTGCCCATGGACCTACTGCCCCTACCGGAAGACTTCGGCTTCCCCATGCAGAACAGGCCCGCCTCGTTCGATGAGGTCCCGGCGTCAAACTTTGAAACAAGCCCCTCAAACTCCCATACCGAGCCTATTGGCGGATTGATGCCGCTGAACAGGGACCCAAAATCCGACATCAGCGGGCCCCCGAGGCATCGGCGCCCCCTGTGTGGCGGGCCGCTGGTCCACCAGCTGTTCCCGGGTACATTCAGGCCCAACCTAGACGGGCCGCCTGACGTGAAGGATGGCGCCATCGCTTACGAATCGGTTTTCCCTCCGGACGACGCGGCAATGGCGTTGACGTGGAACATGCCCGGATCTTTCAAGGCTTTCAGCGGGACGGACCCGGAAATGGGGGTGCCGCCCTGTATCAAAGAGCCCCAAGGCACGGCTAGTGTGCAGTTCTCACTGGCTCAACACGACCTCGACTCCCCACTTGCCGGCTACCAAAGCCACGCGGAGCCAAGCGGCGGCCAAAACTGGCCAAGCACACCCCGGTCAAGCCACTTGGCCCACGTGGGCCTCCTAGATCACGACCACTTGGACCCAAACCAATACGCCAATCCTCCATACGCTCACCGTCCCCGCCCCGAGTGTAGTCTCCAGGAGCACGCGCTCTATGAGGGCATGGGCTCGTTCGACCCCGATCTTTCCAGTCTAGCCCTTGACCCACCCTACATTGATAGCATGCCGGGATTCACGCGGTCGCTCTCTCATAGTATGGCTGAGTCGCCATTCTCGGCCGACAGAAGCCCTCAGCCGTCCGCCAGCCTGAGCTATGTCTTTCCGGGCGGTGCCACCGAAACAGACGCGTGCACGGAGAAAGGCGGCCTGCAGCACGCCGGGCTAGCGGCGAGTTCAGAGCCGCTCCACGCCGAGCCCGGTGTGGCTGGCGCCAGCTCGGCAGCATGCCATGAACCCGGAAGCAACCGCACATCCATCTCGTTTGCAGCCAACGAGCTCTCGCCGCTCACCACCACCACGTCGTTCTCTGCGTCCTTGAGCTCATACCACCTGACGCAGCAATCGTTTTTCTCGGCGCAGCAATACTGGCGGTCGCTGTTGGAGCACCCCCCGTCGCTGATCCACCGAGCATCGTTCGACCTCTACCAGCGGCGGCGAGGGTCATTGGAAAGCTCCAACTCCGGGGCCAATGCGTCCGCGCGTTCGCAGCGGTCGCTTGCCAGCTACATTCCATTCATGGACCGAGACCGCAAGCTGCCGCCGCAGAACCCGTCGCCGCCCAGCGAACGGCAGTCGCCCATGGCCGCCGCGCCGCGCCATTCCATCCGCAGCATCTTCAAGACCAGCAACGCGCCGCTAGCAGTGGCCGAGGAGCCCGACCGGGCGGTGGGCGCGGTCAAAAATCACCTCGACCACATGGATGGCGAGGACGCACAGAAAAAGGCCAAGCGCACCACGCGCGGCTTGTTCAAGCGGTTCAAGCAGACCAAGCAGGAGGAGATGAAGCCGGGGGAGATGAAGCACGGAGAGATGAACCACGGAGAGATACCTGGAGAGATACACGGAGAGATACCCGGAGAGATACACGGAGAGATACACGGAGAGATACACGGAGAGATACACGGAGAGACACACGGAGAGATACACGGAGAGATACACGGAGAGATTCACGGAGAGAAGCAGACGGAAATCAAGCAGGAGGAGATTGAGATTGGCTCCATGAGCTCTCACCACAGCGACGGGCAGTCAGGGCTTTCCAGCGGCCACGGCGACGCCGAGCTGGCGGACGCGCCGGACTACGGGGCGCTCTTTTCCAAGGTGGGCAAGCGCAAAAGCTTTGGCATGAAGAACAGCAAGAAAGAGAGGGACCGGGCCAAGAACGAGCCGGCGCGAGCCGAGGCACGGGACCACGCCAAAAACGAGGCGGCCAAAATCGAGGACCTGAGGTCGGTCTCCAGCACCGAAAACTCCGAGACCAGCCACCTCAGCGCCACCACGTCGAGCGGGGCGGCGCCGGCGCGCGACAACAACGAGGGCGGCGCCGCGCTGAGCTTCGCCAGTGCGTCCAAGCGCATCTTGGGCTCGCGCCTCATGAAGAAGAAAAACCTCGTCAAGAACGAGCCCTTGACCAATGTGGTGGAGATCGACCTCCAGTCGTTGGACCTCCCGGAAAACACCGAGGTCATCGAGAAGCACGTGTCGGAAACCCGCACCCGCGGCCGCAAGGAGGACAAGGCCGCGGACTTGGAGGACGACTCCAAGATCTTCATCTGCGAGTACTGCACGCGGCGCTTCAAGCGCCAGGAGCACCTCAAGCGCCACTTCCGGTCGTTGCACACGGCCGAGAAGCCCTACAACTGCCTGTACTGCAACAAGAAGTTTAGCCGGACCGACAACCTCAACCAGCATGAGAGGGTGCACCGGGAGGGCGGGATCAAGCCGGGGCCGGCCGAGGGCGGCTAGGAAGTGTGAATAGCCGGCGCTAGCCCGGTCAAAGAACCAGGCAAAGAACCGGCCAAAGAACCAGGCAAAGAATCGCCCAAAGAACCAGACCGGCTTCTTTTGCCCGCTACAGTTTGGTGCCATCAGAAAGGGCAGGTTAAGATTCGGATAGAGCCTCGATTGTTGAAGACCACGAGGCCAGCATATTGAATGCATATATACTCATTGGTGAAGTCACCTTGACATGAAATGAGGGGTACTCTCGTACACCACGGTCTGCACCAACCTCGCGGAACCAAGCAGCATAGAATTGAAAGGGTCGTGGCCGGCGAATAATGCGGGCCGGGATGAGTAAGAACAGCAGGGCCGGATCAGGAGGGCCGGATCAGACTCCATGGCCAGATCAGACTCCATGGCCAGGTCATGAATGGATTCCACGGCAGACCATCGCCCGCCAAGCCAGCGCATCACGGCCGTACCACCACCTTCAGTCACTCAGTCACCGTGGCCGAAACCTGTCATTATGATTGAACAAACCACACCAGGCACTTGTCTTCGTAAGCAGCAAGTAGGCACTGCACCAGTCTTTGTCATAGTCGCGTCGTCAATTCCAGTCAGTATCAGCATGGTAATGAGGAGTGCCAGTTAGGCATGGCCGGGGTAATGAATGTCAGCGAGTGCCAGTCAACAACACCAAGATAATGGACCCAGTCAGTAGTGACACCAAAATAATGGACCCAGTCAGTGGTCACACAACAAATAATGGACAGTACAGTCACCGACTGCAACCATCACCAGCTCAGTTCCATCGTCTTTTCCACATTGGGAGCAGCACTGACCATCGCGTGTCAACGCAATGTCAGATGAGATCCAGCACGCCCGGGCACCGACTTCGGTCACCGTTAGCCCAACCCCAAATCCTCGTTCAAGCGGTTCGACGTCACGCCGTCCAAGATGTTGCCCGTGGAGTCGAGCCTGCGACGATGGACCCCGGGCTTGGACACCCCGCCCTCAAGATCCCCCGCCCGGTAGCACAGGCCGCTGGACAAGTGCTTCTTGTAGCCCTCGGCCCGCGTGAACTCCTTGCCGCACCGGCACTTGGCATGCTTCAGCACCATGTGTGACTTGACGTGGCGGTTCAAGTCGTGCTGCCTCACAAAGCTCTTGGGGCAGTACGTGCACGTGAACGGCCGGTCGCTCAAGTGGGTCTGGATGTGCGACCGCACGTTGTAGCGCCGCGTGAACTTCTTGCCGCAGTTCTGGTAGGTGCAGGTAAACACCTTGTTGTGGTCGGGGCCCTCCCAGTACCGGTCCAACTCTCCCGGAGGCAAGAGCGACGCGGTTTTGATCAGCCGCCGCAGCGAGAGGTCGTGGATGGCTTTGCGCACTTGCAGCGCCTTGCCATTGGGCGAGATGATGGGGCTCCACTCCAACGTGATTTTGTTTCGGCTGGGCGTCATGGGGTTCTGCTTCAACGGCGTCAACTGCACAATGGTCTCGTTGATGTCCGTGACCGTTTCGTCCGCCGCGCCGTCGAAGCGCGGGGGCTTGTTGTCCATAGCTTGGCGTAGCGGGCTGGACTGGAGCTCGCCCACCAGCGTCTTGGCCTGCACTGGCGACGAGGTCAAGTGGCCGATGGGCTCGCTATAGTACTCGTTGATGCCGTCGTCAGAGAAGAACTGCCCTCTGCAGAACCGGTCGGGGCTTGCGCTGTTCATGTGCGGACTCATCAAGTTGGACGAGTTCATTGTCCTTAGAGGCGACAGGTTGAGCTCGCTCTTGGGGCTTGGCCCGAGCCCTGCCACGTCTTGCAATTGGGGCGATGAATACATCTGGAGATGGTGCGGCGAAGATGACCCCGCGTGGCTGGCTCCATCGCTGTTTGGTGGCGGAAGGTATACATTGTTGATGTCCAAGAGGAAATCGGCCCCCTTTGGAAACTCGCTGGCCTTGGAAAACTCACTGGCCTTGGAAAAATCACTGGCCTTGGAAAACTCACTGGCCTTGGAAAACTCACTGGGCTTTGCAAAACTGTCCACCTTTGAAAACCCATCAGCACCGCCCAGTTGTTCCTTGAACAAGCTTTTGGGCCTCTTCATCGTGTCGTAGAGCAGAGGCTTGAACGACGTGTCGGGCTCCTGGACGGGGATCGGCACATACTTCTTGCCCTTTGTTTCCTTCGCATCATCCACAAGCCCAGAAATGTCTTCAGGGTACTCCTGGCCCTGCTTGGGGTGGTAGATCTTGCCGAGGCCTGCACCCATGTACAGGTCGTACTTGATATGCGGTGCATCTGGAGGAAATTTGTATGACTTCGGGTTATTGTTGGTGACGATGATGTCGTGGTCCTTCTTCTGCATGGGCGGATTTTGGCTTTCCTCTCCGCCAAGCTGTATGGGCTTGCACTCGTCCAAGTCTTGGTTGAAGTTGTACTCCAATTGCTCGTTGGATATCGCCGTCAGTGGCGTCTGCGACTTCGCTAGCTTCGAGGGTGAAATAGACTTGACGGAGTCGGGAGCACTCCTCATGGAATGCAGGTACTCATACCCAGCGGGGCGGCCAAACGAAAGGTCTCTGTTATGGCCCATGTATCCGAAAATCGCAGTTCCACTAGGCTTCTTGGAGTGCCGGAACGGCGATTGGCCTTGGTTGTGGCTTGTAAAGGGACGCTTCTGCGCCATGTCGACGTCGCTGATTCCGGATGGTTCCATGCCCATGGGTCCGCTGATCTGGCCGTAGCCGGACGGAACGTCTAGGTCCTGCAACGTGGCCAATGCCTCATTGAAGACGCTGTCGAAGTTTCCCTTGTCCTGGAAGTATTGCGCAAACTCCTCTTCCTCCGGGAGAATTAGGTCGAGATTCTTCATCGACTCGAGGTCTTCCCACGCCATGTGATTCATGCTGTGGAAATGTGGCGGTGTAATGCAGTGTGTAGGTGACCGTATTCGTCGCTTGGGCCTGGTGGAGTCTGGCAGTGGTGCCGATGGCCGGTGGTATGAAAGATTGGAGTCCGTGGGGAATATTAGGCGCTCGGTGGTGCAAAAACGATGGTGATGATATGGACGGATTCCTGTCGGAACTTGGCCGTTGATGAATGGTGGAAGAAAGAATGGAGCAGCAGGGGTGTATCTTGGAGCCTCAGTGATACAAAACCGTTTGCCTGCCTGATTCAACGCCTTGACCAGAAACGACGGGATATTGCTGGGTTCGATAAACGCACCAAATTTTGAACCCCATTTGGCACTTTTGAAGACAATGCAGGGAATCTTTGAATGGCCCTTGCCTGAAACGGTCCAAACAAAAACAATGGATGCTGCAGTAGCGCTGCGCCGCCTGCACATAAGCTCAAGTATGTTGATACTTGGCTCCAATCGGGAAGGTTCTGAACGCCAACTCCGGGCTGGGCATGCGGTACCACTTATTTGCCAGCTCTTCACGCGCAATTGCCAATCTTCGGGTTGCTGCATTGGCACGCCTCCTCGGCCACTGCCTTTGTCTGTCCGGGTATATGCCGCCCCAGGACCATCGCACCATTTTGGTTTATGCGCCTTCGCATGCGCATTTCAGATGCCTTCTCTGCCTATCCTGCAAGTTAGACAGTCCAGCATTGTGAACATGTCATAAAATGCCCCATGTCAGAATTTGGTTTCCTTCAAATTGGTACCTTTAACTCCGGAAGTGCGTATAGGGAAGCATGCGCAAATTTCGGCTGGGATCTGGTCTGCTCATAAAATATGCGCATCTTTCGGCTAGACCCTGGGGTGACTTCTTGGGGCTTGCAGTAGGGCCTCGCCTCGATTTCTCTCGTGAAGCTCTCGCTCGTTAGCCGCCATGTATCCCGGCAAATTTTGCAATTTTCAAAGTACGAACTCTGGCGTTTTCTTTTCGAGGCTTCCTGTATGTTGGGATGCTTGGCAAAGTTCGTCAAACTTGACTGTTCGTCTCAGAAAGTCTTCCCCACCTCCAGCATGGCCACGCACGTGATCCACCATGATACGACTGGCCTGCGTAGTGGCTCACCAAAATCCACGTCACTTTAAAACCAGCGCTGACGCCAAAATTTTAGCGGCGACAGCCTGGAAAATAGCGCACCGGCTCCGGGCTTTTTTACCCCAAGTGTAGTGTTCAAACCTAATGGCCCTATGAACATCACGTGAGACTGAAGCGAGGTGGAGCGTCGATGACTCAAGACTTCCATTCACTAAGTCAAGGAAATTGGCAATTTCCGCCAACTTTCCGTCGACCCCGGCTCACCAAAAGCCAAAGGTTCCTTTAGAATGACAACTCCTGATTTAATTTCAAAAAGGGCTGGGGCGTGCCATTCCCCCTTGTGGTTTGAACGACGGTGCGGGTATCTGAACTCTGAATCGTCGGCTGATATACCTTGAGCCAATAAGACTCTTGAAAAAGCTCGCGTTGAACCCAAGCTTTACATGTCGAAAGCAATCTCCTCCTGTTTAGAGCCAAGTTATTGGCGACCTCATTGACTAAGCGACGCAGAGTCGGATAAAGTACGTCATTGAATATTGAGAAAACGCAATGACGCTAAAACATAATCGATGAAGTTCGAGGGACGTTTGATGGAGAAATAGACATCAATCGAAATACGCATCATCAACAAAGATCCACACTAATCAGGGTTGCACAGCGGGGATGACACTTGAGAGTCGGAATGCTTAATTCAGCACATAACGGGAGTATCACAGTTCGATCATGGGGAAACAGACCCAAAAGGTCCTATTTGGCCTAAAGTACTTTAAGATCGTGTCAAGATATAGGCGCCGGCCGGCCCTACTATTTCCACTACTGGATCAAAGGCCCACGATTTCTTGCCGCATCTGTATTGTTTTTTGTTGGCATCAAAGGTCATTTTCCTCGATAGCCCGGCAGTGGAATCTTGGTCTTGTTGCCGCCACATAAATTTAGGCTGAGAGCCTCATGTTGCCTCAAGGGCCAGAGTAGTCAACAAGCTGGAACCTTTCATTTGCAAATTGAAATTTCAAATCGCTTTCAACGAAACACACCAGGGGGTGTGCCACGTTTAGTAGGTGTGCAGATTGACGAGGGGTGAAAATCGGAGGTAAAAGTGCATTTTCCGAATGGCATGATTTTTCCCCCGCAGCCATTTTGAGGATTTCACGAAATGCAGGTCCCACTTAATGATTTGTGGATGAAAGTCCCCCTAATCACATACACCGATTCTGCTGAGCCTCTTATCTGGAGATGCCCTTAAAGCGTTGCATTCCACAAACACTTGTTATACGAAGCATATATAAGTTCTTAGCCTGCAAGTGCATGATTGGTTCGAAGGTCTGAGAATAATGCATGTGGAGCTCGACTTTGAGATAATTGATTGGGGTGAAAAAAATCAACATGATTGAGCGGTGATGTGGGGGCACTTAGGCAAAAGGCCCCGTGATGGACTGTGTTTATTGACAAATGGGCATCTTATCTTTCGAGCATTTTATCTTTCGAGCACATTATCTTCCGGGCACAAAATCCTCCCGGCATTCAATTCAGGCATATTATATTTCAGTCACATTATCTTTCGGGTAAATTAATTCTCACGCCTCTCTCATCTCACAACGTGACATTTGATCAAACGCCATTCTTAGTGCGGTTAAGTCATAAATTATGACTTGGCCAGTTTTTAGTGTGCAAAATGAAATTCACACTAGCATGCTTAGGAATTGATTCCAAGTGATTGCTTCAATGATCACCATTCTTTTAGACACAATTTCTGCCATTGTAGTTTGAGCTTTTGACCACCTTTGTTGGGTGCATTGTTGGGTGCATTGTTGATCTGACAATGGCTATATCTTCGTCCCAGGAAAGACCTCAGTGCCAATAGAGTCCGCTGTGAATGCGATGTCTTTAACGACTCAACAGAAACACAAGCCAGCATGATACGGAAAAGGAAAAGCCGTCATGCTCAGTAGCAACCATAGTGGTTGAGGAGCGCAGTGGTGTTTAATATAGTGCAAATCTCAGTTGACCCGTTAGACGCCAGTTGCCTTAGTTTGACATTTAAGCCTTGGTATGCTTAGAAACCCCAGCATAGTGAGCTAGCTTTAGCAATTATTTTAGGATGCGTGCATGAATCCTTTTTTAATTCACCTGGGACTGCCACCTCTTTTATAACGCAGCGGGTTGCCCCCTCGTTTCGCAAAGTGCACAAACGCACCTTGCATCATATCACCTGAAACATCTGTTGCAGCAGCGAACAGGAGCAAGCATGAATGGTATCCAATTAAGGCTTGTGTCAACCACGGCCTCTACTTGAATATGGTCATATACTGCACAGTGCTTTGGAGCTTGCGCATCACCCCTAGCCTATATTTAAACAGCCGTTCCCCCTCCTCCTTCTGCTTCTTATCTTTTCATCCCTTTGCCCATTTCTCTTATATCACAAATTTCACTCACATATTCAAATCTTACGAAAGCCACTCCCTGGCGCTAAACAGCGTCTAAACTGTACAAAGCGCATAGTGCGGATGAATGGAATAACATCTTCAGCTGAGAAAGCCCGGTTTCTTAGACTAAATTGACAGGTGGCTTGATTAAGCCCTTCTAGCATGTTACTAGTTTATTTTCCGGGTTCTGTTGACACACTCTTTATGCAAGCCGGCGAATAATTATAATTGATCGAGTCAGGATAAGCGATGTGCACTTAAAGCCACAAATAGAATAGGTACCAAGACGGCGGAAGAACCCGACCATTATGGCTGCAACGGCAGACTAAACTACCCTTGCGGGGCCAAAATCTGTTCCGAAACCCGCTTGCTTGAGGTTGAATTCCTCCGACCAGTATTGATGGGTGACCAACTGACGAGAGACACCGGCTTGATTACCATTAGCTGAGCCTATGGTGCACCACAAAACACTTTGTCTGCATCACTCCACGCCCCCCTTCTGTTGTTTGTTCATTTACAGACTATAACTCCATGGGGAGCTCCATGATGCACGGGTGCGGCGCTGCGCACGTGCGCCGGCTCACGCGACTGCGCGCTTTTAACCAGTCAAATCCATCTTATTCATCATCTACCCTAACATGTCCGCCAAGTTCGCTGTCTCGTCAGCGTTGAAAGAGATCAGGTTCCACTTGTCGCAGACCGGTTCTGCTTCGCTCCCCTTGAAAAACTTTTTGGTGAAGAACTACCCCTCCATGAAGGCGGCCAACGCTTCGTTGCCTGTTTTGATAAGAGAGTCTCTTGGCGTGCAACCAAGTATAACCGCTCGTTTTGAGAAGGGCAGAGAGGTCAAGAATAGTTTGGACGGCTTGGATGAAAAGGCCATTGAGGATGCCGTCAAGAGCCTTTTGAAGGGAGCCTGAATGCTGAAGCATGGCCAAGGCGATACCGGGGGAATACGGCCTAGGGTTTGCGATCGAACGGAATCCTCCTTTTAAACGCCGCAGAGCAATTCACCCAATAGTGTGATGTCTCTGACCGAAATCCTCTTCCTCTGCGCCCTTCATAATGTGCCCTTTATAATTGCATACTAATATACATTAAAAGCGTAAAGCTCCGGAAAGTATTTATCAAATGCCGGACTATTTCTGGGTATCGCTGAATTCGTAAACCCCCCAGCCAAGCGATAGCTGCTCATCGTTGTAGAGCTCTTGGACGTGGGCATCCTGCACACACCCGCCGGCCACCACAAGCGGCGCCAAGTGTTCCAACGTTGGGTGGGCTTGTTTCAAAAGCGTCTTTTCGGAGGCCTGTAAATCCTTGAAGGCGGGCAAGAAATGGGGTTTCTTCAAAGCGGCAGAGATGGCGTGGTTGAATTTCTTGACGTACGGCATGGGCTTGCCCAGCCGGAGCGCCACGCCCAAATCTCTCAAGTTGTGCACCGACATGCCGGAGCAAACCACGAGGCCGTTCAAGTGGCGGCCGAGCTCGGGGCTGTAGATGCGGTTTTCCCGGAGCTGGCGCAAAGCCTGGCCCAATTTGTAATGGGCGTCGAAATCAGCGTCGGATGAGGTGAGCGACACCTGCACCAATGGAATGCGCAAGTCTGGACGTGATCCCTGAGCGGTAGCGGGCTCTAAGCGGGATCTGGGCGTGGTGCGGGGCTCCAGGAACATCACCACGGACGGGACCCACGCGCCATGGTCGATTCCCCTTTCAGACAAGCGCAGAGAGAAGCCGTTCTGCGTTAGGAGTTTTTGGACCTCTTCAGATACATGCCGTGAGTTGTACGACCGGAAGGTCTCCTTGTACATGTAGTCGGGAAAGCCATAGAAGTCATAGATCAAGGGGTTCTCCACCAAGTCCGGGGAGCCCGCCGACGCCCGCAGAGGTTGGGGAGGTACGGCGACCTCTATGAGATTGGGCGCGCTGGACTGCCAGTGTGCCGACACCATGAGGATGTAGTCTGGGTTCAAGTCCCGGGTGATTTTGCGGCCAAGCTTCTGGAGGCAGTCATAAGCACCAGCGTTCCCAAAGTCATCGTCTTTGTACATGAAGGTGGGACCTCCGTGAGAAACAAAGTACACCGGGAGGGGGACGGGAGACGGGCGTGAATTGGGCTGTGGCGTGGATTCGGCCTCTAATGAGGCCACCGGCTCGGATACGGGCATTTTCTCGGACGGCCTGGGAAGAATGTTGTAGAGTAGAACTGCCAAAATGCAGCAAATAATGTATTTGGAGAAACCTATGGCCATGAAGTCTCGACGGGGGGAGGAGGGCTTTATATACCTCTGAGGAGCCTGTCAGCATGGTCGTGCATGCAGGAATTTAGTCAGGGGGTGCTGACAAACGCGCCGCATTGCAGCCACCCTCTTACTAAGGAGCCCCTTGAGTTGTAACGGATGTATACTTGCTCCAAAGTGTGACTTTAAAGAGATGAAAAGGCCATTAATGGCTGACCAAGAATAGTTGACCAAGAATATCTGACCAACAATAGCTGACCAAAAATGGCTGACCAGGAATGCCAGGTCAAGAATGCCCAACCAAGTTTGTCCAACCCCACAAATGCCCTAGTGACCCATGTCTACTCGACCCATTACTTGATCTCTTATAGAACAAGCGATTCTGAACCACAGCTCTACGCATTTTTCAATGCCTGATTAGTCTGCCCTGCTGAAAGAGCGGTCGGCTCTGTCCAAAGGTGTCCAGTTCGGACCGACTTTATTGGCTGGCACAGTCAATCTCCAGTGCTTTCCAGCCCGTGTGACCAAGTTTTTGTGGCCCAGCACCGCTGCCCTCATGCCGCCTGCCTAGCCCTATACCAGTCACGTGCTGTTATTCCCGTTCGGTCGACATCTCCGTGACATTTTCCCATGCCATTGATTCGATGTGGGCGGCATGTTCTGGTATGATGGCTGCTCCAGTGAGGGGTATTGCTACTGTGGTTCTTTTCCGGGACAATTTCACCGCAAAAAGTGTTTTCAGCGCCCAGGCCCCGTTCCCAAGTGGCTACATTGAGGAACAATCCATTCCAGTTCGGCATCATTCAAGGTATCAGTCCAAGTTCAGCTCGTTTATCTATTCCTGTTTGATAGACGTTGCTTCCCAATTAGAGCCAGCTGCAACTCGACGATATGAGGGTCTGGGAGGCTGATTGCATCGATGGTACAAACCAGGGCTCGTACGGCCGTACGAATACATCTACTGCTCTCAGTGAGAGTTTTGGCTGCTGCACACTGCTATCAGGTGCTTCGTTCAAGTTGAATTCTTGCCTCTCGACAGAGAATGTCTGAATCCCCTCTAGATTGGTGAGTCGTATTCCACAGCCGGACTTGGTGGGTTTCAAACTCGTGTGCATTAAACTCTTAAACAGACTGGATGTTGATGCTCATACTCCAAATGGCTTTTCAAGGGAATATCACGCCCCAAGACATCCAGTGCTGGTATGGCCGAGAGCACGCACCGTATTTTTGGTTCAATGGCTCACTTTTGTTTCTTTCCAGTTCCTTGGCCATTTTGGTGCTATCTTGAGTTTCATCTTCGGCCAGTTCAGGAGTGCTACAATTCAGTCAATTTAGGATTGTCTTCATATGGCTTCTTTACTTCAGGAGGATGGGCTACTTTACTTCTTTGGGCCATATCCAGCCCACAATTCATTCATATCCGCCCTGTCAAGCACCCAGCTTACGAATGGGAAAGGACCGAGGGAGGCGTGCCAGATCTAGGCCGAGATTTTGGGACATATTTCACCATTGACTAGCCCTACCTTGGTCTTCGGACCGCCAACTACATCTCATACACTATGGAGTGAGATTTGGCCACTGCATCCATGAAAATTTCTTCCATGTACTCTGGTTTCGGACGCTGTTGCATCCATTTCGTCTCCAGTCTACACCATCAGACCCGCCATGGGCGGTGCATAGGTATCAGGCATTGTTGACATAAACGATGACCAACAGAGGTGAAGCCAGAGCCTTGGGCACTCCGAGTCTGTGACAATCATGGACCACCAGTTCTCAGCAGATTTCCGGACTGTCATACATCGCGGTACTGCTAATTGCCAATGGACTTTCGATATACAAAAGGGGGGTGTAAATCGGCATCCAGGACCAGAAGAGACGGTTGATGTTGCCACAGTTTCTCACACTAAAGCACAACTTGATTGTTCGTTACAGCTCCCCTCGCTAAAAGTCTGCGCAAACTCTAGCCAGTCTCCTACCTTCAAGCTGTGACGCTGTGACGCCGATGTGGTTTCGGCGAGTCACAGCTTTTCTCTGACGAATAGGGCCAATAAGATATCAACTGGCAAAGCTGTGCAGATAATCATTACGATGTTCAGGCATGGACGCCCAAGAAAAGCCAGGAGCGCTAGGGCCACGGGTGATTCCGCTGATGTGCAGGTTTTGTTGATGACGCACGCAAGTGTCATGGTCGTGGTGGAGCTAAAGGGCCCATTCTTTGCGCTCCGAAATGCCCGAATGGTCCATACTGTCTTTTGGAGAGACATAGGATTGGATTTAGCTCAGGAAGCATGAAATCAGAGGTTGGGGATCGAGGTGTTTGGAGGTACAAAGGGTTGATTCACATCTGTTCTTCAAAGTCTTAGGCAAAGAGGAAAGGAGCCCATACCAGTCCAGACCAGTTCAGACCAATCCAGTCCAGTCCAGTCCAGTCCAGTCCAGTCCAGTCTAGACGAGTTCACATTATACGCAGACGATTCTACTAGATAGACCATTTATTCCTTGTTTAGGCTTGGTAAACACCCATCCCGTGATATCAGTGACGGCCCTTGCCCGACCTTAATCCACTAGCTCCCCCAGCTTTAAAACTCACGTTGTGGCACGCCGCCTGTAAGCCGGTCGGCTCTCCTCTGCATCACTGGACCGTTGAAGCAAAGAAGGCCGTGTATACACTCCGCGCGTGAAGGCCCGCCGCACATGACCCTCGGCCCCCGCGCGCTCTCTCGACTTCAAGCCGCGACTCCGCGCTGCGCATGCTGCTCCCGCCTGCGCCGTGCAAACCATGTCTCGCCCAGTAGCGGCGCGCGGCGCATGTCTTCCGCTGTCATAGGCGCGCCACGGATGGTGCTCCTGCACACGCGCCCGCTGTCCTCGCACCGTCTTTCTTGCTCTCCTGTCGTCTCCACCTACTCCTTGCAACAATGGTGAACCTCTTTTCGAGAAAGGTATGTGCTGCCTGGCGCCGTCCCGGCCCCTCTCCTGCATGGCCTCCCCCGCCCTGCCCTGGCGACCGCACCCGCCGCCCCGCATTGGCGCCCCCTACTAACCGCAGAAGTCCCACCACAATGGCTTTGCCAAGTACAATGACGAGTACAATAGACTCCTGGCCGCCTCCGGGCCGTCGCAGCGGGCACAGTCGCTAACAAGCGCCTCGCAAGCTGCCATGGCGGCCCTCCAAATGCACTCCAAGCCAAGCCAGCTGCCGTCGTCCCGCCCGCCGGCTGCAAACCGCCCTGCGCACAGGACAAACTCCCTTGGCAACTACAACAGAGCCAATTCCATGCAATCTTACACATATACGCCGAAGCCGTCTTATGTGGCCGGTCCCGCCATGGTGCCGCCTTCCAACGCACTCAGGTCCTACAGTCTACGGTCGAACCCTCGCCTGCCGTCCAGAACAAATTCCCTCTCAGGATCCATCCGACTGGCTCCCCGCAGACCCTTACCTGGGCGTTTGTCGGACTTTGCAGAAGATCCCGAGGACGACTTCGACGGTTTTGACGACGTGCATCAAGACGACATGGTGGTCACCACCAAGACAACCAAGTTTGTCGATGCCGGCGGCCGCACGAGGTCAATCACCACCGAGACCATTCGGACATTACCGGACGGCTCCAACATCATCGAAACAAAAACCACCAATTTGTCGCGCTCGGGGTCCCGCTCGGGGTCCCGCTCGAACTCCCTCAAGAATGCTTCCTCCTCCTTGCACCCCTCGAACCCCAACTTGCGCAAGATAGAAGAGGATCTTTCGGACTTTGACTCCACTTACCTTGATGACGTGGAGAGACCGGCAAACCACCCGAACCCCCGCTCCAGCCGTCTCAATTCTGTGCTCAATTCACCAACTCCCCAGCTCAATGTGCAGCCCACCACTAGTGAACCGACGTCCCATGGCAACTCCTCGCTCAGCTCGCCCCAAGCCAATTCTCGCGCCAATCCCCACCCGTTGAGTGCCCTTGAATCTCCTGCCAGAATAGGAAGTGCCTCACCCACTGGGCGTGCCAATTCTCTCTCCAGTAGCCAGTCGGGCAAGAGGCTCCGGTCCATTTTGAAGAACAACGCTGCAGCTGGCTTGAGAGTCAGCGAAGACTCTAGTGCTCGCAACGATTCGTCCGCGGGCGGTGACGAACTCTCCGGGTCGCGCCAGATGCCGGCGTCTCCTCCACTCTCAAAAACCAAACGGCTTTCTTCAATGACTTCGGGCGCTAACTCCATCAAGTTTTTGGAAACCGTGGAGACGATTCCGTATACCGTGCCAAACGCCACGGAGTTACAGAAGGAGCAATTGCTCAAGAAGGAGCGCATGAAGCAGGAGAACTTGAATCTCTACGATCAAGCCATGCAAGTGGCCATGCAGCGCGTGTACGGCCTGGGAGGTGCTCAAGCCCCCATGCCACCACCCGCCCAGAACTCTCGGAACTCCCACGTGATTGACGATTTCGCTCGCGTCAAGTCAGAGAAGAAGTTCAAAGATGATGTCAAGAGACTGAAAGTGGATGCAGCCGGAGTAAGTCCGAATTACGTCTACGAAAACCATCATCGGGACTTCCAGATGCACTCCATGAGAAATGGTGCTGAGGCATCCGCCAGTTCCAGAAAAGAGCGCCTCAAGGAGGAAAAGAAGCGCTTGAAGGAGAACGAAAAGAGGCAGCTCCAGCTCCTCAAGGACGCTGAGAGGGCTCGCAAAGCGGAGGAAAAGAAGAAGATACGGAGCCCATTTTCCATCTTCAAAAAGGACAAGAGAAAGGACAGTATAAGTGACAGCGTGTTATCTAACAACTCCACTCCTTCCGATATTCCCCAGCCTCAAAGGAATGATGGCTTGAATGCTAGTGCCCCGCAAGTCTCCTCCGGCTTGGCTGGTCAAGATTCAATTGTCTCGAAAAATGCTCCTGTACAACTCCCTCCTTCCAATATTCCCCAGCCTCAAAGGAATGATGGCTTGAATGCTAGTGCCCCGCAAGTCTCCTCCGGCCTGACTGGTCAAGATTTAATTGCCTCGGAAAATGCTCCTGTGCAACTTCCTCCTCTGGATTCTGTACAGCGCCCGAGCAGCCCAAAAAGCGACTCCTCGCCACCCCCAAATCTGTCATCCATCAAAGAGACAACAGGCCCCAATACCAGTGCTTTAGGGCCCGTCTCTTGTGAGGGGCAATTCGGACCTTTAATTTCGCCTGATTCGAATACACCAGAGGAATTCGGGTCTGAGGGCGGAAGCGATGTTTTTGTCGATGTGCCCGAGAGTTTGGAAAATGCTGACAAAGGCCTTTCCATCCTGCAAGAAAAGCAAGGTTCAAAAAAGCTGGTTACGGAAACGCGTCCCGAAGCAACGCCTCACGAACTTCACCTAAACACCGCTGATGCTGCTCATGAGGAGCCATTTTCAATCTTAGTGAGCGACAAGGATGGCAAACCACGGGTGCTTTCTGAACATACTCCTGTCGTGCTGAAGATGGAAACCGACGACATTGCCCGTGACGAAGCAAGCACAAGCTTGGCTCAAGAGAAACTTTCAAATTCAAGCAGAGAGTTTGTGAACGCTTCATCCGGCGAGGAAGGCTCAAAGGCCAATGAAGAGATCGAATTGCCTCTCGAAAATGGCGGGTTGTCCCAGCTAGCACCTATTGTTTATGAGGAGCGCGGCGGACCTGTTGAGAAGCTTCAGCATCCCGAGATTGCTGAGCCAGCGAGCCGTGTGGACCAAACTAACAGCGGGGTCCCAGAAATGGAGAATTCAAACGGTTCGCCACTCTCCGCCCATGAGTCCCAGTCATTGAATTCGCCAGTGGTGCCAACTGCGACATCACCTCAGCCGCAAGCACCATTAAAGGGAGCGCTGAGGAGTCATGGCCCAATGGAGGGCTTTGACTCCAATTGGCAGACGTTGAAGGTGAACCCCAGCAGCGGTTTCGAGAAGGAAGCCGAAAATAGAAGCCCGGCTCTGGGACATCTACATGAGCCGTCCGAGAACTCACCCAGCAAGAATCCAAAGAGCCCAGAGGAGGCATCTCCAGCGAACGCGAAAAGCAGAACACCCAAGATTTCAAAAGGGGGCCGTTTCAAGAGAAGCATTGAGAAGTACTTCTTGACCACATACAAATGAGCGGCAGCGTGCAGGCAAGTGAAGCTTTAAGACGGAGTGCGTGCTTTATGAACTAGGTTAGGCGATGGTGCTTTACGATGTGTTTGAATCCGCTGTTTGAGACGTTGTCCTCACGACGGCACATTTCGATTTAGGGGCTGTCATTTCGACCTTGGGGCTGTTTAAGTGGCCAGTTCGAATACAACAGAGGTATGGCTACGTGCAAGTCTTGGTACCGAACCATTGGAACAGGTGGAACCAAGCCCAGAAGTTTGCAAGTCCTTGGAAACGGAGCTCAAGCTCAACCGGGGCGAGTCATTTGGAGCTCTAGCCTGATGCCTTATCTCCGAAGCCACGATGGAAATGCTATGGTTGGAACATGAGAATTGATGCAGACACTGAATGTTTACCGAACTGCGTCCAGATGAAATAAGGGCTGAATGTTGAAGACCCAGGCCTGTGTGCACACTCTATGCACGAGAGCCTAGTCAGGAGCGATTAAACAATGTCTCTCATTCTCCCTCCTGTCTGAGCTGTTGCAATGACGACGGCGCGGCCTTACAACGGGCTGCGGTTAGTGAAGCCCCTTTCCATTATTTAAGGAGGCACTGTCGCCCCAGGGAGGGCAAACAATCAGACGAGAAAGTACGCTTGGTATATTTGGAACATACGAAGTAAGACATGACTAAAAAAGTGCCAGCATTGAGATCCTTGACGGGCAACTCGAGAACTACACCTTCCCATAGGGTACAGCACCCCCGACGCCTTGTTGATGGAGGGGCATGGTGCACGGGGGTTCAAGGCACGCGCAAGGGCGGCCTTCACTCCCAAATATCAACCTCCATGCATCCTTCATCCTTTCAAGCAGAGGAGGTTCTTCAGAACAACACCCAGACCAAGACGGTGGTCCTTCTCGGGCACATCGGCGGCCAGCGGGCCATTGTGAGTGTGGAAAAGGCCATTTTCCCCGCGGACTTCGTGGTGCAGTCGCTCTCCGATGTGCACCTCATCAACACCAACGACGTTTACTCGTGGAACACCGCCATGCTCAATTCCAGCGTCAAGGTCAACGTCATCTGCCCGGCCTCAGAGACCCATATCCGCAAGTACTCGGCGCAAAAGTACCACATGGTCCAGGAGACGCCGCACATGTACCAGGGCGTGGTCCGAGACTACATCGAGAGCCAAAGGGGCAGCCGCATCCAGTGGGTGCACAACATCTTGTACCACGGCCAGGAGAGTGGCTCGGTGGTACACCACAACGAGGATACCGTCAATGGCTATGTGTTGCTCCCCGACATGAAGTGGGACGGCCAAAGCTTGCGCAACTTGTACTTGGTGGCGATCGTGCAGCGGGCGGACTTGGCTAGCATTCGGGACTTGACCGGCGACCATGTGCAATACCTCGAGTCCATGTACCGCGAGCTCCAGCAGAAGGTGCACCTGAGGTACGGCCTAGTGGCCGACCAGTTGCGCTTTTTCGTGCACTACCAGCCGTCGTACTACCATTTCCACATCCACATCGTGAACATTGGCCACCCGGGGCTTGGCGACGGGCTCAATGCGGGCAAGGCCATTTTGCTCGAGGACGTTTTGGAGAATCTCCGGCTCGACGCCGCCTACTACCAGAAGCGCACCATGTGCTACCAGTTGGGAGAAAACCACCCGTTGTGGGCCATGTTTGAGAGCGTGGCTGCTGAACCCTAGTTCACGTGGGTGCCGGTAGCCCGAGTTCCCACCAGGTCAAACCTGCAACGACCAGAATCAAAAACAAAGCCCCTTTTGATTGAGCCACTGGTGATTAGCTGCGGAAGTTTTTTATGACCGCCCGTCGACTAGCCTTTTGATTCAAATTTACCCTTTTACTTTGAGATAAGTTCTTTGGAATATTGGCTAATCCCCACATCTTGCGGCGATGCCTCACGTTTGGGGTCTGAGTGCACGCCAAAAGCGAAACTACAAGGGTGACCCATCGCATGATCATAAGAGACTATTGCTATTGGATGCCATGGCTGGTGATGAACATCATTGGACGCATTGACAAAGTTTACAGTGAAGCCTCAAAGAACAAGGGCAAGTACAACTTACTGCATTGGGGATTTTGGGTGTCAGCAGCTACTGAACGCAAACAACGAAGCAATCTCGGTCGCTTGAAGCCGCGGAAAATGAAGGTGCATTCGGAACAGTCGAACTTTATGAGACCGGTATTCGATCGAGTTATTTGGTGCTTGTCTCCATCTCGATTCAATAAGACTCATGAGCTGGAGACTGTATTTCGTTTCAATCTATTATTATGGCACGGGCTGGCCGCTCAAAGGGAGAACGCTACTTGAGCGTGTGCCGACACCGTGCCACCGCTGAGCGCAGCCAGACAACACTGGAAGCTACAAATGGGCATGGGGAACCTCCTACGACTTTGCGTACCCACGAGCCCGAAAGACCGTCTCGAATAGAGCGGCGTAGCATTCGTGGACCTCTCGTGTCCCTTGGGTTGTGATACACGCAAGCCCCGAATAGCAAAAGGGTACTGGTGGACAACACCAGCCCACGAGGCAATTACGGCCAATCAACGAACCACGAGAGATTTCCAAGGCGGGCCAATCCGGCTCATCAAAGTGGTTTGGCTCAAGTGCTCCAGTCAAAAAGTTGGAAACCCCATTCAAGCGTGCAACAAGTGAGTCAAATGACACAGCAGACTGACACGTGGACAAGACAAAAAATCATGTGATGGAAATCCAACAAAGGGGTTAAGCAGGGGAAATCAGCAATCAAGCGTTGAAAGTGGTAACCAAGGATAACTAATGGGTTCAGGGCACATACAACATAGTCAACTTGGACTTCGTGGCCAAAGTCAACATAGTGTCAAGTTTTCAAGTCCAAACACTATCATTTATTTCCCTCTTCCTCAATTCTCCTGGACTCATGTCTTTCTTCATCTAAGTGTGCCCAACAAGATTTCAATACACAGAACATTTTTGCCAGATTGACGTGTTGTTGTCGTCTCTGTTGTATGGCCCATGTCTGATGGTTTCAGAATCAAATTATTTGGCCCGACAAATTCAGAGCCTCCAACCTTTGCATTACCTTGAAGTGCTTTCACCAATGACTTTCAGCTCGTCACTTTTGATTGCGACCCTTGATATTATTAAGTCTTTGCTTGTTCTTTGTTCTGTCCCATCTAGTAATTAGAACAGAAGCATTCGTTGATGAGCCCAAAAACGCTGGGTCATCTAGACTTATACAGGAGATGGCCAGGCAGGTCACGGCGTTTGGCTCCATTTGTGTGGATGACCCGATGCGTAGCGCCCTACTCATGGACAATCAGATATACTTGGTCATATATGATTCTCGACCCGACGGTTCAGGTCATTTTCTATGGGTTTAGTAAGGAGGAAAAGATTCGACCGGTATCGGTCTAAATTCCTCTTTTAATTTTTCCCAATCATGTCTCCAGAGTTGTTCGAGTGTTGCTGAGATGAATCTTTTCAGGCGGTGTTTCTACGAGTGATGATTGCTTGATAGACTTTGTATTGGTCGGTTCCTGACATTCAGAGCGTATCGTTTCTTTCAGCCAAGCCTCCATCAGGTTCTTGTAAGTAGAGACTGAGAGAGGAGGATTGAAGATTCGTAAAAAGGGACGCTTCCATAGATGAATCTCCAATAATAAAGAGACTTTTCCGGTTAATAAAGATATCTATGTTCTTACTTAGCAGGTCTAATAAAATGGTCTAATGAAATGAGATGGATCTATTTGAGTAGAAGAAGTAATGAATCAAATCTGCTCTTATTATCACAATCTCTATTCTTCTCAATCTCTATTCTTCTCAATCTCTATTCTTATCAATCTCTATTCTTCTCAATCTCTATTCTTATCACAATCTCTATTCTTATCAATCTCTATTCTTATATACAACTCCATGTTAGACTCTTCGGTTGCCAACGTCAAGTACTCAAGAGAAGAAGGATACGTTGATCCCTAAAACCAGGGCGATCGTCCAACTTATAGATAAAAACTGGTCGGGGCCGCATGAGACGTCTGATACCTCATGGCGAGGCGGGGCCTGCACTATCTTCAGTCGGCTAAGGGCACGATGGCGCCATCTTGGTTCGAAATGGGTGCTAGGACACGGCCAGACGCCTTCATCGCCGAACAATTCCCAGCCTGGCATTTTGAGCCGAAGTGGTGGCAGGATTGTTCCTGTATCTCACACACCACGACATTGCATTTCGAGTGGAGCCACGGCAGTGCATTTCGAGTGGAACCACGGCGCTGCACCTGATTGGGTGCAACTGGTGCCGCCCCGGAGATAGGTGGAAGGGCGGTTTGTATCCACACATCGTAGATCTATTGTGTATGGTAGCGCGCCCATGGTGGATCTATCTAAAATATTATAAAAGAAAAGAATCAAAGAATACAGTTATTCATCATTGGATTTTCGATACTTGATGAATTATCAATCTTATAATGATTAATTTTTTGTCAGGTTCGAGAAGGTGTAAGGACTTGGGTATTTGCTGATCCGCAAAGGCGAATCACCCGAGTTATATAGAAATGTCGGGCACGACTCGCCTGTTTAAGGTTCGGTCGACCGAATAAGCCTCATCGAGTAAGGGTTTTTGGTCTAGCCACTCGGAGGAAGGGAAACAGGGCGTTCGGACCGAGCATAGAGGCAAGGTGCGACGTCATAGTGCGTCAGCCGTGCATCGCAGACCAATTGAGCACCTTGGGCACAATTCAGCACCACAATTCAGCACCTATGGGTAGCACACTACCCATGGGAGTCTAACACTTTTCATATAAATAAATATCGACTGAAATCAAAATTCCCTTTTAGGCATGCTGTGGTGAGTCTCAAACTACTTCAAGTATCTAAGTCTACTGTTTTACTTCCAGATATATACCATGGATGATCGAAATATAATAGAGTGTAGGCCCGCCGAAAAAATAACTAATATATGCTCCGCTGCATATTTTCTTGATTTCTCGACTCTACTCATAGAGGGCTTATAAGATATTTAAGCAATTCACCCATCATCGCTCTCCTTTAGAGAGTATATTTTTACCCTCTAAGCATCTACAATAATAGATGTTGTGGTGTTTTGTACTTGTTTAACGTCAAGGACCTAAAAGAAGGTGTATTCGTTGAAGATGCCTAAAACAAGGGATCCAAACTTATATAGATAAAATTGCCCCGGGCCGCACGAGGCGTGGTCCTGAGTGCACTTTCAGCCGGCGTGGCACGATGGCGCCATTCTTGGCAGAAGTGGGGGTTTGGGACCCGGCGGGGGCGCCTTGGCGACCCAACTAGTCCCAACCTGGCTTATCCGTAGGTCAAGTGGCGCCTGAGGTGCCATTTGTCCTGCATCTGAGGAAAACCACGACGTTGCATTTGGGTAAACCCACGGCGCTGGTACCGTACCGTCTAGAGCCCCGGAGATAGGCCGCCAAGTATTGCACACGCCTTTCTCCAGGTGGGTCTTGACGGTTTCCCCGTATAACCGTACCGCAGGCTCATTTTGAATCCATGGGTAGCGCGCTACCCATGGTGGATCTAGCAACTATAAAATAAGTATCATCACGAACAGTCTCTGAGGATCCTTAAACAAACTTATGAGAAGCGTCTCTAACAGCCGCCGAAAGGACCGCCACGAAGGCCACCGTAGGGAGCCGTAATCGCGAGAGAAGCCAATCGGGCTATGGGTCACAGTCCCATGGGTCCACCGCCGAGGGATAAAAGGACGAATGGAATGGCTGATTAAGGAAACCTGTTGAATTATCCTGGGTTCAATTTCATTTCGGGAAGATGGGCCATTCTATCTGGTGCTGTATTGCACGTTCTGTAACTGAATGATGATCTCCCGGAGCCTTCGGTTGCGGCCATTTGTCTTTCTGTCTTGTCAACGTCAAGTTAAGATGGATTCGTTGATCCCTAAAACAAGGGATCCAAACTTATAGAGATGGAAACTGGCCCGGGCCGCACGAGGCGTGGTCTTGCGCCTTCAGCCTGCGGGGGCACAACGCCGTCGTTGGTCGACGTGGGGCGCTGGGACGGCCGGGCAGCCTCAAGGCGCAACAAGTCCCAATCGGCTAATGGCCAGGCCAAGAGCTGCGGCTATCGCCAGGCCAAGAGCTGCAGCTGGTGCCACTCGTCTACGTCTCGGAGAGGCGCCCGGGATGGGACTCGCCTCTCTGGCTTACCGACAGTTTCCCTTGTAGCCGTACGTCCAAGTTGATTGCAATCCATGTGGGACCTACCAGCGATTCTACAACTCGACTTGAATAGACATCATAAGATTAGGAAGGTTTATTGAGTCCGCAGCTGTAACTGAAGCAGGAACTCCCGAATAATCTCCACATGTTCATTCTTAGACCTTTAGTCAAATGTGAGCATGTACAACACAGACATTTCTTTCCAGATAGCGTAACCGGACATTGGATGAAAAAACATTAGGCAAATTCAAGCGGACAGTGGAACAAGATAGATTATATCTAGTGTTCAGTTTTCAACTCTGGAGAGGAGGCAGACATTGAGCCAATCCCAGTTTCATCAACTGGTCGGGGCCTCGTGACTCATACCGAGGCGAGGGGCCTGCACCATCTTCAGTCTGCATGAGGGCATAATGGCACCATCTTGGTTCGGACTGGAGTGGTGGGCACGGTCAGACGCCTTATCGCCAACCATTCCTAATCCGAACAATTCCAACCCGAACAATTCCCAATCCGAACAACTCCCAGTCTGGCATTTTGAGCCGAAGTGGTGGCAGGATTGTTCCTGTATCTCACACACCACGACATTGCATTTCGAGTGGAACCACGGCGCTGCATCTGATAACTGGTGCCGCCCCGTCTAGCCTCGGAGATAGGTGGAAGGGCGGTTTCTCCTGTATCCACACGTCGTAGATTAATTGTGTATGGTACCGCGCTACCCATGGTGGATCTAACAAAGACCCATCTATTTTGAGTGAATCGGATCTCGACTTTTTCCGGCAAATTCATTCGAAGCCTGGCTTTGCTAGGCCAGTCTTGCTAGGCCAGTCTTGCTAGGCCAGTATTGCTAGGCCAGTATTGCTAGGCCAGTATTGCTTTGTAAGTACAAGATTGCGACCGTTTCCCTGGAGATTTGTGGGCCAGAACCCAATATTCTCGATTTGTTTTGCGGAATGGCTTCCCTCCAAGGAAATCTCCATGCACGGCTTGGTGAAACTCGGCACTTTTTCAAGCAATATCCAAGAATGGTACTCATAAGAATTTGGCGAGCGAGGTGGGCCTATGATAAAATCGGACACTGAATTGTTGGAGTAGTCTAGATGCAGTAAGCAGGTGACGCAATGACCGCATTATCAGAGACTGCAATTGATGCATTCTTCAACCTTCTGGAATTTCGACATTTTTCAAGCCACTTCATTTCTCTCTATGCCATGTAAGTGCATGATACTTGGTATAATACACCGAAACGCATGTCGCCGGATGCTGTATCGTAAGCAGACGATGTTGAATGGAAAGTGTTGTACACCCCTCTTCTTCTAGAATTCATCCTCATGATTGCCTGATATTTCGTTTAAGAACTGCCAAGGTGCTGGGCACACATGGTCACGGGTTTCAGCTGGGGCACGGGAGACTAAGGGTTCAAGTATTCTCGGAGATAAAGGAGTCGTACCGTGCGTTTCAGTGGACGGCGTTCATATCAGGCGAATCGCATTATGGTGGGTCACGAATCCAAGAATCTGCATTGACATCACCAGAAACCCCTTCAATGACTCTTGGGAGGTTGAAGAGAAGGACATTGACGGTCAATTTCACAATCACGGGAAACTAGCACCCCAGGTTCCTCAACCGGATTTCTTGGACACGGGGCATCAGTGCTGAAGGTCCTTTCAACTTGCATTACATTTGAAGACATCTTGTGCGCCATCAGTCAAGATCTGCCCTGTTCTTGTCGTTGGTGGCCTTGACGACTCCTTAGTCTTTAGCGAATTCGGTGAAGGCCTCAACAATGGGTGCTTGGTAGTTGAAGGATTTGACCATGATGGTTTTGACTCTGGTATGCCTCGTTGGGCCACGTCCGGATGTGACATCTGACAGACAAGTGGCATCTGACAGACAAGTGACATCTGAACCTGAAAGCGGCATCCACTTAGTAGTTGAACTCGTGCGTGGAAGCCTTCTCCATGGACCGCGCCAAGCGCAACATCTTCTTGCGGGGATCCTCCCTCCGGCGGTCGGCCTCCTGAGAGGTATTGGAGCGCCCCAAGCTCTTGGGCGTCTCGCGCAAGCCAAAGCTCTTGGCCAAATGCCCCAAGTGCAAGCCCTTCACGTTGAAATACATCTTCTCCGCAGACAAGTGGGTGGCGTACGCGCGGATATGCGAGATGAACGCATCCAGCGCCTTGGACAACGCCTCTGGATGCTCTAGAAGCCAGCGCTCCACGTCCAAGTGCCACGTGGTGGCGTGCACGTCCCACTTGCCCGGCTTGGCGTGAGGATCCGGCCTCGTGGCCTTGTGCTTCTTGCTGACGTGCTCCTCCTGTGCAAAGCTCTGCTCAAGCACCTGCTCGTAGTCCAACACTCGCAAGCTGTCAGGCTTGGTGTGCACCGCTCGGAGTTTTCCCTCCACATAGCCTTCTTCAGCCCCGGGCAAAAGATAGAGGTAGGCCACGCCGCGGTTTCCCACGCGAGCTGACCGCCCGATGCGGTGCAAGTGGTCATCAAGCAGGAACGGAGGGTCGTATTCAATCACCTGTGCGATGTTGGGCAAGTCCAAGCCCCGCGACGCCACATCCGTGCACAAGAGCACCAAATGCTTTCCCTGGAACTGCTTGCTGGCGAACTTGTGCATGGTGGACGTGCGCAACTGCTGTGTCAATGACCCGTGCAACCGGAACACGATGGTGTTCTGGTCGATCACGGGTGCTGTGGACACACAGGGTTGGGTATTGGACTCACTGACCTCCCTGAATGCGGGTGTAGTATTGGGGCGGCTTGTGCCTGGTTTGGTTTTGCCCGTCAAATTTTGCTTGGTCTTTGCCTTGGCCATGGAGTTGGTTGCTGGTTTGGATTGGTTTTTTTGTTTCTCTCCTTCTTCTACTTTTTCTTGGTCGTCGTCATCACTTCCGTCGTCATCATCGTCGTCTTCTTCATCATCATCATCTTCTTCTTCTTCATCTTCTTCTTCATCCTCTTCTTCGTCTTCTTCTTCATCCTCTTCTTCGTCTTCCTCCCCCTCCTTCTCCTCTCCCCCCTCACCCACAACCTCTCCGCCCCGCGAAAACACCCGGTAATGGTAGTCGACAGAGTCGGAACACGAAAAGAAAACCATGGTGCGCGAGCCGCCTCCAGGCGTCTCCTTATTCACGCACTTGAGGTTGGCCGCCAAAGTCACCAAGCGCAACTTGGGGGGAACCACCATGACATTCTGCACCAACTGGTCGGGCGCCGTGGTGGGTGCATTGGGCCCGTGCGGCAGGTCGTCCACGGCTATCATCTTGGGGTGGTCCAACACGGTGCTTCCCATTTGCTTGACGTCGTCGGGCATGGTGGCCGAGCAGAGCACGTTGATGCGCTTCGCCGGCAACAGCGGGTACTTTGCGGCGGTGGCCGAAACGGCGCCGCGCCGCGCCAAGTGGCTGGTGATGTTGGAGATGGTCTCCTGGAACCCCAAGTCCACCAAGCGGTCGGCCTCGTCCATCACTAGCCAGCGCACCTGCGACACGTCCAAGGACTCGGTGTTGTCCAAGTGGTCGGCCAAACGGCCCGGCGTGGCCACCAAGACATTGACGCCTTTGCGGATGCGGGCCTTTTCCGACTTCTTCTTCTCACCGCCCACCACGATCCCCGGCACCAAGCTGTGGTGGCACCGAAGGATCTGCTCCAATACCTGGTAGATCTGCGCCGCCAACTCGCGCGTGGGCGTGAGGATGATGGCAAACAACCCGCTGGTGCGGTCGAGTCGCTCGCCCATGAGCCTGCTGATGATGGGCAAGCAGAACGCTAGCGTCTTGCCCGAGCCCGTCTGCGCCTTGACGAACAAGTCGTGGTCCGCTTCCAACATTTGAGGCCCCACACACCGCTGCACCTTGGTGGGCGCCACGTACTTCATGGACGAGGCCAAGTGCTTGGCCAACCTGGCGTCCACGCCCATGTCCGCAAAGGTGCTTTTGTCGCTGAGGGGGGCGTTCGAGGGTTTGTGAGCTGCGGAGGGCCCGGACGATTGAGCTAGCGACGCCTGCGTGCGGTGGGTGAAGAGTGACGACACGTACGAGCTGTTGGCGCCGCCTTTATCGCCAGCGGATTCGGGGAAAGCACGCTTGGTGCCGTCCAGCCGGCGGGCTTGGTTGTCGGTCTGAATTCCTTCCTGATTTGGGGCTCTTCCGCCCCCATTTGCATCCCTTTTGGCCTCATTTGCAGCCCTTTTGCCGTGGCTCTTGCCGTGGCTCTCAAGACCTTGACTGCGCTTTTCATGGTTTCTGCTTGGCGTCTTTTGCGGCTGGCTGAGGCCATCCATCATCTTCTGGGCCTGGGCCTGGAGCTTGTGTAAGCCGGGGTCAGTTTGGCTTGGCTGTACACCGGACCTGGGCTTGAGGATGGGCGAGAAATTGACGCTTCCGCTTTCCTTGAGTTTCTGGACGCGGCGCTCGCGCCACGGCGTCTTGGTCGCGGGCTTGGGCTTGGGCTTGAACGCCGGGTCTGGCGCAGCAAAGTTGAGGAGTAGGTCGTCGTCCATGATGTGGGGAGTGGAGAAAAGGCCCTGCGATGAGATGCGCCTGGCGGTGCGCCTGACGGGGCGCCTGTGTGCAGTACGCGGCTGGCGGCCCTGACCAATGGCCCATCTGATGGACACTGGCTGTACTGGCTATAGTGGTTATGCTCCATAAGCACATATTTGTTCTGGTCAATCCGGCCTAGCCGACCTCGACTGTATGGGTTGAAACGTCGAATCCTCACTGGCGACTGTCCATGTATTGAGTGCCCATGTATTGAGTGCCCATGTATTGACCACTTGAAGCTAGCAAAGTGTTTCTTGCCTGGGGGGAATATTTGCCTGGTGGAATATTTGGTTCGTCTCGTGTCAAGACTACTGTGTTTGCCTCAGCCACGGTGCACCAGGGTGTCCAATGGGTGCTTCCGGGAAGACGCCAGTGTATTGTCGGGCAAGACGTGCTTGGGATGCCGGATCTTTGGATCGCTGCCTGGTTCTAAAAGTCAACGGAAGGGCCCCAGCACCTCTGAGATATCAGCTAGGGCGTCATTTGAGACTCCAGATGCTGGGTATGAATGTCTCGCCATACACTACAAGGATTGGGAACGGCACACCGGGCCCATTGCGCCATACATCCTGGATCGATGCCATCTGCACGCCCCATGTGTTGTTGCAGGTTTGGGGCGCCAGTCGAGGGACAGCCAAACAGGGCCTGGGTGGATGCGTCGTGGGTCCCCGGGTTAGTTTTGGAGGGATGTTCCAGATGATTGGTCAGGTGAAGCATGTGATCTTCACGCGCCTTTAAACTATCACATCTTATCTACGGGGAAGCATTTATAGATTATAAAGACCCCTGGGAAGAAAGAAAGGAGGGCCTCCCCATCGGTCGTACACCAGACTCGCCCGCAAGTCGAAAGACCTGCAGATAACCAGGTGGGAACGTCCACCCGGAAAGGACCGCCAAAACAGCCCAATAGGGCTTAGAACGGTCAGAAGTCTGGTACACAGACAAACAAATCAACCAACAACCATCAGACGTCCAGACAACCATTAACGTCCAGACAACCATCAGACGTCCAGACAACCATTAACGTCCAGACAACCATCAGACGTCCAGACAACCATTAACGTCCAGACAACCAGTCAGCCGGACCGGAGTCCACCCCCAAGTGGTCCGTCTCTGATAATTGGTAAAGTAGAGCCAAGCTCTTAAAACAACGCGCGCTGAATTCAAGGCCTCACTCCGGCCTGAGCCAGAGCCTGGCTCGTGAACAGGCCGCTCGGAAAGCTGCTGCAATGCAGGCGTAGAGCCTCCATTGATGGGAGCCTGGAGTAGGCCCTCTGGCGGGCGAAGCATGAGCAAACTTGGGGAAAGGTAGGTAAAGGTAGGAAAACTGGGTATAGTAGCTTAGAGTGGGTTATACGTGGTCTTTCGGGGTGGTGGGCCCTAAATTCGCCAGTTTTTCTGTGCAAATCAGCAAAGTGACGTTCAATTCTTTGCGACAAGGTGGAATTGATTATCAGGAAACATTCTCACCTTAATCGAGAGTTTGAGAATGGTCTTAGCCATGGCTATCAAGCAAGGTTGGTTACAAGACAAATGGATGTCACCACCGCATTCAAGAATGGAATGTTGAAGGCGAAGATCCATATGAAACAACCAGAGGGTTATGCTTTAAAAGGAACGGAACATTTGGTTGTTAGGCCAAAGAAGTCCCTATATGGATCGAAACAGACACCTCGGTTGCGACACGAAGTCATCCACATAAGGATAGGGTTCAAGAAGCGCATACCGGAGCCTTGTGTTCATCATAGTCATTTTCAAGGGAATGCTACTGGTAATCGCAACGATATTCTTATAGTCGGACCAAATGATTCCTATGTGAGCAATATACTGACGAGTCTTTCGGAGGAATTCAGTATGAAAGACATGAAAACTCCAAAGAAGTTCTTGGGAACAAAAATGGACACAGGTGAGGACTCAGTGAAGTTCAAACCTTAATGATACATTCACAAGATGAGTGAATACGCTGGTGTGGTGAGAATACAACAAGCAGGCACACCCGGAAGACACAGAGAGCAGCTAATGAGCTCAGTGAAGACGAATAACAAGAGTTTTGTGTTGAGGAAACGCAGTCGTGGTATACTTCAGATATCTAAGGAAGTCAAAATTACGGACTAAGTCCGCGGCAAGGCCGGCGAGATGTTAAAAGATTTTGATGTGCGGTGAGACAAAGGTGCGTTACACCTAGAACAAAGGTTCAACAAAGAAAGAGCCATTCAGTTCGTACACATTCAGTGCGTCGTTCGGGAACGAGGAGCGATTAAAAACCACACCTGAATTGAAATGGTGCTAACTCACTCACCAGTATTCATTCTTGTTTATACAAGCTGGATGTGGCGGTGCAGAATTGTCAGAAATACAGAATTGTCAGAAATACAGAATTGTCAGAAATTTGCAGAATGTTTGGACATTTGTACTTTTTTTCGGCACGTCCACATATCCTACAAACACCAGAAAGCGCCGAAAAACCAAGGCGTTCTGCTAGGGTCGGATATTTATAACTGGAGAAGCGGAGTCGTGTGTCGCATTGAACCTTTCATAGTCTTTAATTCAAGTTTGGTTCCACCTTTTCTTTTCTATCCAGAGGAAGATTCGTGCATACTCAGACCCTAGCTATGCTTCAGAAGAACTAGACGAAAGACGTTCAGTTACTGGATACGTCGTTATGCATGGAAATTCGCCTGTCCTGTGGAAGAAGGATACTTTCCTGTGCAATTCCTCGTTTGAGATAGTCAGCCAAAGCGTCATATTGAAGCTCCAGACCGCTATCCGTACGAATTCCCGTAGAGCATCTTATTTCCGAAAGAGAAATACATGAAACGCGGGACCGCTTCGACCGATGCTTAAACTCAAGGGGAATGGCACCCAAATAGGGAAAGGAACTACAGATTGTGAGACTGAATCCAGAGTGGATACTGCATTTGAAAGAGTTTTCATTTTGGAAGAGGTTTCATTTTGAAAGAGTTTTCATTTTAAGTTTCAACACTTAGATCTTGATAATGTACTTTTATTGTATACAGATTACACTGAAAAAGCGAGTTTGAAGCGACGTGAGAACATCAGGAACACCTAGCAGGATCTATCATCTATTTCTGCCAATCACAGTACATAGTCGTACCGCCAGGAAGCACCATTATGTCTACAGTATTTGATGAGACCTTGTGGTCAAATTCCAGGGATGAGCCCACGACACTGGCTCCTTTGTTCAGTTTAGGCGAACTACTTATATCTTCAGTATGATCTAGAGAGGCCTTTCTCTGAACTCCGGTGTGGCCTTCCTGCCAATACTATTGATCTTCCACAATGAGCCTCCAGTCTGCGAATCATTATGCGGGCCTTGTCTAAGTCAAGCAAAGAAACATATTTATAGAATTCTTAGAATTTCAAACAAGGGTTGATGTCGAACATTCTGAGAATTCCGGTTACTCAGTCTCACTTGACCACGGAGCTATGTGAACGCAGCTGGGGTGCTTTTGTAAGTTTTTGCCCCAACCAGGGCCCTCTTGCAGTTACCAGAAGCCGCGCTAATGGCCCGGAGGGCCCCCCGGTTCCCCCTTTAACTTAAAAAAAAAAAAAAAAAAAAAAATAATACTCACAAATGGAGTTGTATATTACCTTATAATGGTATGATCGTCTCTAGACCTAGACAAGGTAGGCGAAAACCACAACAAGAATCGAAATGCTTAAAGATACTCTGGCTCTGGCTCTGGCTCTGGCTCTGGCTCTGGCTCTGGCTCTGGATCTAGTTCAGTATCTCCAACAGTCCCTGTGGTAGCCTCCACCTCCGTTGCTGGTGTTCAGCCTGGTATCTCAACCTTTGAAGCTGGTGCCAGCACCAAACAATCTTTAAGCATTTCGATTCTTGTTGTGTGCCTACCTTGTCTAGGTCTAGAGACGATCATGCCATTATAAGGTAATATACAACTCCATTTGTGAGTAATAAGTTTATTTTATATTAATTGCCTTATTGTTATGTTCTTTTGTAGTTGTTTTTAGCGTCAAGTACTCAAGAGAAGATGTATTCGTTGATGATCCCTAAAACAAGGGAGATCATCCAAACTTATATAGATAAAAACTGGCCCGGCCCGCATGAGGCGTCGGACGCCTCATGTAGAGGTGCCGGCCTGATTGCGCCATTTCCAGCCGGAGTGGGGGCACGATGGCGCCATACTTGGTCGGAGTGGGGTGTTATACCCGTTCGGGCAACCTTAGGCGTCCCGATAAGCCCTGGTCTGGCTTATCTAGACCAATGGCGCCTTGAAGTGGGTATTGGTCCTGCATCTAAGAAAACCACGACGTTGCATTTGGGTAAAACCACGGCGCTACATCGGATAAGATGCAGCTGGTGCCGTCTCGTCTGAGTCTCGGAGATAGTCGGTCGGGATAGCGCCCGTCTCTCTCCAAGTGGGGGTAACCATGGCGTCCACTTGTAGCGTACGTCGCAGGTAAATTTGGTATCCATGGGTAGCGCGCTACCCATGGTGGATCTAACACTTATGAGTTAATAATATATAAGATATGAGGTAAGTTTAGTGGAATCAGGGAATTGAAAAAAGCATCCACGTCCCGGAGAATGGGGCCATTCTTACGCATCAGCACAATGGATTTTTGGTAGTAGGCCAACAGAACTCGTGGTACCGTCTGAATCATCAAAAAGAAATCAACAATTCCAGGATCACAATTATCAAGAATTGCATAGGTCTTGGTGGTTTGAAATGACCAGAGCTAAAAATAACAAGGAGACCCCAAGGAAGTGAATGGACTTGAAAATTTTTAGGTGGTAAAAGGACGAAAATCATAGATTCAATCTATTGACCGGCTACACATTCATAGGAAGACCGTTATAGTTTGGAAAGATATGGGCAGCAAGAATATTACACTGGGCATCTGGAGCATAATACACCGGGTAGGTCGAATGTGAAAATTGGGTTCTAAATTTAGACCCCATACCTCTTAGACGACAACGTGGTATTATTGGCAGCGGTGATGGACAACGTATGGACTGGTTGAACATTGGACAAAAGACTAAGGTCATTAATCAGATAGACTACAGAGGTAGACATGCCAAGAGTGACCACCAATTGCGCCAAAGGAATTGAAGACAGAAAGAGCCAGTTGGAGCCACAAGCTTTGAAATGAACCCTTTGGTTTGCTGATTGAGAAATTATCAAGGGGGCGGATACAACCTAAATAGAGGGAACACAGACAACTTGACTTGTTGAAGGAGTGCTGAATTGAGGAAGTGGACCTAGCCAATCAATAGAGTGATGTGGCTCTTGCATTGCACTTTTCAAACAAGCAAAGCGGACTCTTACCGTGCCTAAGACGGTGACCACCACCCCCATGGGCCTAAAACATATCTTGAGTGTACTGAGAGAGCTGGCAACAGCCATAGGGTTTTGTCGTTGATTGGCTTCTTTAAAAAGTCAACGAAAGCATTTCGTGGTCTAAGTGGAGATACTTGGCCATGCCGGTCGCAACCGTCATTCGAAAAATGGATTATCTACTTTTGGAAGAGGCCCCCGTATAATTCTCTATTTTCATTCACCAAGGCGGAACCAAAGCTCGTGGAGATTCTACAAGCTTGAAGAAGAACAAAGGAGTTGTACCCCATTCCCAAAAGGCGATCCTGATGACGTTTGAGATGTTTTTATAACTACTGCCGAAGAAGCAGAAATACTTCTAGTGTAGATTGAAGTGAGACTATCCTCAGAACCCAATGGACATGTCTACACATACCTAGAGGATACCATGAAGACTATCCTTAGCTTTGGTCAAAGTCACTCCCATAGGAAACTCTATGGTAAACCGAATCATCCGAGGTATGATCCGGACAAAGAATAAGAGATTACAGATTATGACACTGGGCAAGTGCGCCGTAACCGACTCGATACATGCTCAAGAGAGGGAGTACATTATGGTGGAATGTAACGTTGCATCTTCTATGGAACGTTTGGTGCTCACAGTGTATTGGTTGATGGTCCTAGCAAAGGACCACCTACTTTTATGGTAACAGTGACCGATTCGAACGAGCTGCCTTGGACCTTTTAAGGTTAAACCCAGCACCGCGAGGCTGGCGCCTGTGCAGCCCAAAGGGCCGGAACGGTCCGGAACGGTCCGGAACGGTCCGGAACGGTCTCGATCGGGGTAGTACAGCCGAGAAAGGATGAGGCGGAACGGTCTCGATCGGGGTAGTACAGCCGAGAAAGGATGAGGCGGAACGGTCTCGATCGGGGTAGTACAGCCGAGAAAGGATGAGGCGGAACGGTCTCGATCGCGGTAGTACAGCCGAGAAAGGATGAGGCGGAACGGCATCCGAGGAGGCCGACGTTGCGAGGGCAGATGGACGGTTCCAGTGCGGGTTACCGACGCTTCTGCCGTGGAACCGTCCATCCAGGTCAATCGTGTCCATGGGTAGTGCACGTGGTGGATCTGCCAATAACCTACCATGTGATTCTAAGAAACTAGCATCATAGGTGTAACCATAACTCATTTTCATCGATGGATAAACTGTATTCATTAGGATTATCACACAGGGTTGAATATACTCCGAGGATCAAGGAGCTGGAGATGTAGCGGAAGCCCGAGCGATGACATGAAGTAGCTACCCAAGAGAATTTTTCAAAACAAAAGACGGGAAGATTTCCATGGCTGATTCTTTGATCCACCTTCCTTAATGATTCAGATGACGTGAAGACGATCGACGCTGGAAGGATAGGGTAAAAACCCTGCATACTCACCGTGTCCCAGTGAGTTGTTGATCATGTGAATCAACTATCTGGCCCTTGCTATTTATCGCCACCGACTGCCTCTTGATACAATGGGCTTGGTTTCGTTCCATTGCCATGCGCTTACCTGGAAGGGGATGTGCTCCTAGCCTCTCAGTTGGTGCGGGAAAAGGGAGCAAGATATTCACCTCGGCATGCCACAGCCTTGGCCAACGATCTCTTCATTAGGTCGAGAATCTCCATTTCCATAACCTTCTTGCCCATATAGCATAGTCCATGTGACCATCGTTGAAAGGGCTTGTCAAATCAGAATCATCTCGACGGCTTGTCCATGTTTCAATACATCTGGGGGTCTTGATCCTTACCCCTTCATCAGCCCTTGATCCTTCAACTGTGGCCTAACTGCTTCGAGCATGCACGACCTGGGTAAACCACTGCCATTAATAACCCAATCAAATGAATTCCCCGAGTTTGGTGGTGGTCGCCACGGGGTCCGAGCTGGGCTCCTGCATGGACGACACGAGCGAGGCGGTGGCCGAGTCCCCGGAGCTTCTCCAAGTCAACGCCTGCCACGCCTCCTCGTTGAATTTCTTAATGTGCCGAAGGCACGAGCCTGCTCCTCCTATCAGCGGACCCTCGGTGTTGATCTGCAGGCTGGCCTTGGACGCCGTCTGGAGCACGTGTACCGCCGCCAGCTTGGAGGCGTCGGGCTGAACGTGGTCCTGCTTCATCTGGGCCACGCGCGCCGTGTCCATATCATCAATGTACTTGAACAGCGCCCGTAGCTGCGCCGAGCTGTCAAGCGGCGTCAAGATGATCTTCTCCGTGCCGTCGCCGCCCACAACCGCCTGCCCGGCATACAACCCGCCCGCCGCCTCCGTCATGACTCCTTGGAGCAGCACGTTTTCCACGCGCATGCCCAACTCCTCGGCACGGTTGTCGTCATAAAACTTGCTGGTGTCCATGGGGGTCTTCAACTCCACCACTCGGCTCTGGGGCTTCATCACTGCCCGCAACTGGCTCTCTGAGAAATTCTGGTTTCTGCTTTTTCCTGGGAACTGAAGAAGATGAATCAGCTGGCTACCACGAGCTGGCAAGCTCCCGTGCACTAACGGAATGCTTTTGATGATAGGGTCTTCTTGCTCCGGTTCCTCCACTCCCTCCATTTCCGCCGTTCCCTCCATTCCCTCTGTCTCCTGCATTCCCTCTGTCTCCTGCATTGCCTCCGTTCCCCCCGTTCCCTCAAGCTGGCTCGCCAGATCCGCCGAACCGTCTATGCTGCCATGCCTAGGGACGGAATCCGAACCCTCCTCCTTGATGAGTCCACTGACGGCGCTCTCGCCGCTGTAACCGTCGATGCTCTGAGTACCCTCAGGAACATCAGGGATTTCGTCCTCTTCTTCAACAAAAAGATTCTTTTCCATAGTGGCGCGACCTAGCGTGTCAGATCCTCAAGTAGTATGCTTGGGTGTTGAGCGATGACATGAGGATTTCGCGCTCGTGCACCCGTGCACCGGCCCCGGCTGCAAAAAGCTTCTCAAGGGTGCTTCACCGGAATTTGCCATTCGTGTTTATTGCGCTATACATAGAGTCCGGGTTTGTGAATGCAGGGGGTTTTGGATGTTGGCCAATCAAGTGGCAGGCACTGGCGCTGTAGTGGCGGCGGGCCTGCCCCGGTGGCAAATTTCATGCCACATCCCTGCGCATATATAAAGGGGCCGTGTTGCGCAACAAAAACCTTCAACTAGTTTTTCAGTTTACTCCCAAGCAGTGCCTGTACAAAAACCCTGGGAGCTCGCCGTTTTGCCAGCCTGGGTACAATGACGAATCTTAATTTTCTGTCACCTTTTTCCATACTTCACTTACCTATCCCGAAAAGGCCATGAGTCATGGAATATGGACAGCATCTTGGCTTCAAGAAGCAACCATAATCATGATTCTTCATTCAAGGTACCTAGAGTATTGGAATGAAAAATGAAAAGTTCAGGCTGACAATGAGGGAGAGTGAGCCTCGGGAGTATTAGATACCAAGTGTGATCCCAAACCTCCAAGCATAAAACAAGTATCGAGAGTTGCACCGAAATTTCAGTCTTTTAGGGATTATCGGGTATAACACCCCATTCCAAGGGTGGACATGGATTTCAGGTGTGACAGACTCCTAATTTTGTGCCTCTGTGATGGCACTTCTTTACTTCCGGAATTGCAGGCCTTGAGAAATCTCTTGCTCTTACTGACGGAGCCCATATTGTCTGCCACCGTACCACACTCCGGGCTTGACTGCTGAAGCACAATTATGCCTTGATTTGGAATACTAACTGTGTTGGACCGGCAAGCTTCTTTTACCAAATAGGTTGCATTCTCGAGATCCTAACGTCTATCCTGGCTAAATTACAATTCTTCCCATATTCTGGGGTGTACATGGCTTACTAGAGTCTTCAGTGAGCATTTACTCTCAAGCCTCAACCTCCACCAAAGGGTGGTACCCAAACGAATGATTCGTGTTTGCTTTTTTCACCTAGTGTCTCGGGTTTTACTTAGCGTCCTTGGTATGCCATTAAACCTAACATGTGCAATTGCTTGGTTTGTACACCTCTGGTACATTTTCCTGACGAGGCTTAACCGAGCTTCAATTGACCTATTGCTGTGCCTTTGCTCCAGCATCAAATTCTTCACTTAATGAAACGAAGGATTTTTTGATATCCTGGGTCCGCCTGAATCAAACTCCATGGTCTTTGGTGCATCTTTCATGTCTATCCAAAGTTATAGAGGCCTCAACTGAAGCGCTCATTTTTATACTCCTCCTACTGTCCTACAATGTTCAAAAAACAGTGTTTATTGAGTGTTTAATAATTGTGGTATCATACCGGAGAGACCCCCTAGTGATGATTCCTCGAAAGTCTGGTACATGCGACACAAGATTCTTTGCAAATCACCAGAATGGCTCACCGGGCCAAATCTTGACCCATTTCCAGGCCTCTCTCTTACCCAAAGTCTCGGTCTCAGAATCAGTCTCGGATTCTCTCTTCCAGAATGGCTCCCCGGGCCAGATCTTGACCCACTTCCAGGCCTCTCTCTTACCCAAAGAAGCTTCGGTCTCAGAATCAGCCTCAGAATCAGGCTCAGAATCTCTCTTCCAGAATGGCTCCCCGGGCCAGATCTTGACCCATTTCCAGGCCTCTCTCTTACCCAAAGCACCTTCGGACTTGGCTTGTTGCAAGATAGTGTTGTTCAAGAACAAGAACTGAGTGGTTTCATTCAGGTACCAGGCAATGACCTCGTCGCTCAATTGGACCAGAGCCAAGATGGCTTCAGTTGGAACCACATCGTCATCTTTAGGGTCGGGACCCGTTGAGGCTGGTGCAGCAGAGACTAAGGCAGCCAAAGCAAGAAAAGCAGTAGAGAATTTCATTGGAACAGTTGTTGAGGAGTCAAGAGGTGTTGATCTGGTTGATCTAATGATTTATTGAGACGAGGATTCTGCCCAATCTTTATACTCATGCCATAACAGTGGCTTCACACCCGTCGGAAGGGGTCAGTTCCGTGAAGACGCTTTGAAAGCCCGAAAGAGGAAGCTCCCAGATCCAAATGCACCTCATGCATGGTGAGATACATTAACTGGCCGTTTTGCTTCAGAGTTGGGCCTTTGAAGTCCCGATCGGGACTGCGGCGCGCTGCACCCGAGGCTACTTTAACGTGCATCGAGAGATGCCAAACGCACCTCTGAGTGGGACTATTCACAATACTATGTGATTTGTGGTTTACGAGCCGTATACTGCGGCATTTTTGGGCCCTAGTTTGCCATGAATATGTGCATCGCGCATGCGTCGGCATATTCTGGGATCTCAGATGCAGACAAAGCCACTTGTGATTGGAGGCAGGGAATCAAGGGCGGGGGAGAAGGGGGTCCAAAATGTGGCATTATCCGATGAGGTGCTAAATTTCATGCTCCTGACCCTCCCGGAAGCAACTTGGATAATTGTTGCATTATTCCGACGTAGAGCTGGCATTGTGCTGGCTCATCAGGCCGAAGTCCAAATTGGATCTCTTTACTTTTTGCAGTTGATCAAGCTTTTGTTCTGATTGCAATGGTGTGGAAATTTTGATTTTCGGGTAGAAGTAGGTTGAAAGAATTCCAAATCACTCGAGAAGGCTTTCTGGAATTGAAATTTGATTCGAGGGTAGAGACCATTCGGTTCAGTTTGAAGCTTGAAGAGGGCTGAAAAAATTGTGTGCCTATATGACCCCATTGAGCTTTTAGTAGTTTTGTTTTTTTGGTATATAAAACCTACGCCATGTTTTCTGTACAACTTCCGATATAGTGTAACGGCTATCACGGTTCGCTTTCACCGAGCAAACCCGGGTTCGACTCCCGGTATCGGAGGATTTTTTTTGGTTGATCTAAGCACCTGCAGTATTGATACTTCTCGATGACCGCAGTAATCTTCAGGAAGAAACTGGCTAAAGAGTAAACACGGGAAAGCTTCAATACAAACGGAGAAATGGGTGCGCAGACCATGCACCTTCTACAGCAGCTGTCTAGAGTTACATTTTTTTAAGCGATCATGGTCCGTACGTTCTGGCTCGGGTAAGGCACCCATCTCCATTAAATACAGGGTATTGAAGTAGACATGGATAGCTAGGCTTAGCAAAGCGTCCATGGAGAAAATGGCGAACGCGCGCATTCAATTTATCATCACAAAGCCCCACAGCTGGATAGTTCAACCAGCCAGCCATCACCTCAACGGGGAAGTTTCAAGTGTGCATCAGCTCAATAGCAGTGGCATGCCAAGTCGTCATTGGACTCTACTTCTTTCTGCGGTCGGAGCTCTTGAATATTTTCTTCAGAAAATGATTGTTGATTTTGAACTTCTCCTGGATCTCATCCAGAAACACGTCGGTGTAGATTTCCTCTTCGTTCAAGTGCACTGCTTCAGGATGCTTTTGTTCTTTGCGCACGGCACGAGGCGCGGGCCGGGACTGTGTTTTATTTTTGGACATGGACGCCACCTCAGCGTAGGTCAATTGTTTGAAGTCGATATCGACAAAGCCGGCGATGGCATCTTCCATGGAAACACGCAATATTTGGTTATCGGAAGCCATCATAAAGGATTTAGGGATTTTGCCTTGGGCGCCCTGAGGGGGTGTTCTCTCCTTTGAGCCCCAGGGGATTCTGAACTTGAACATAGGATTGGATTGAGCGGGACCGACTAAAACAAAGAGGCTTTTTGGGAGGGTGCACGGACTGATGGCGAACAAGCAAGCAGAAAAAGAAGGGGTTGGAGTTTCAAGGCGCAAAAGCCGGAGGTGAAATGACGGAGCAAGAAAGTGGCTGCTAAAAACGGAATCGCGCGGAGGGTAAACAAAGCCAAAAACGTGTGGCAATATTGGCGCGTGGGCCGGGTGCGCGGCGCTAAACCGTGGGAGCCACGAGGACCCGCCGAGCACGAGCTTGAATTGGAGGACCCGCCGAGTACGAGCTTGAATTGGAGAGCCGAGCCGTGGAATGGGCGAATCAGGACCGCGTCGGTGCGGTGTACCGGTCTCGGTTCGTGGGCTGCTCTAGCTACTCTGGAAGCTCTGGCGGGCGGCCGGCGCTGGGGTGTCTGGGTTTGAGGAGGGACAAATCCAGTCAAACTTGAGGATGTCTGAGGGTGGCACAAAGTTTCAACCTAAAACCGTTTTGACAGAGGGCCTGCAATTATTGAGCAGAGAAACGGGTCAGGGGTTATGTGGTGGAGGAAGAAGTGGTGGATAGGCCGGTGCGAAACACCGTCATCACCGTGTAATGGTCAGCTCCGATAAGATAAGCACGTGCAGATAAGGGTGGTACTGCATTCAAGCCAAGCGACTACACCAGCACCAACCCTACACCAGCACCAACCCTACACCAGCACCAACCCTACACCAGCACCAACCCTACACCAGCACCAACCCTACACCAGCACCAACCCTACACCAGCACCAACCCTACACCAGCACCAACCCTACACCAGCACCAACCCTACACCAGCACCAACCCTACACCAGCACCAACCCTACACCAGCACCAACCCTACACCAGCACCAACCCTACACCAGCACCAACCCTACACCAGCACCAACCCTACACCAGCACCAACCCTACACCAGCACCAACCCTACACCAGCACCAACCCTACACCAGCACCAACCCTACACCAGCACCAACCCTACACCAGCACCAACCCTACACCAGCACCAACCCTACACCAGCACCAACCCTACACCAGCACCAACCCTACACCAGCACCAACCCTACACCAGCACCAACCCTACACCAGCACCAACCCTACACCAGCACCAACCCTACACCAGCACCAACCCTACACCAGCACCAACCCTACACCAGCACCAACCCTACACCAGCACCAACCCTACACCAGCACCAACCCTACACCAGCACCAACCCTACACCAGCACCAACCCTACACCAGCACCAACCCTACACCAGCACCAACCCTACACCAGCACCAACCCTACACCAGCACCAACCCTACACCAATTCACGCCACAACACCAACACCATCGCAACACCAATTCCAGCGAGACAATGGATCAGTCACGTGTATCTTAGTCTAGGGAAGAGCCCCCTCTCCTTCCCCCCGTGGTTCATACATTGGCATGCTGGTATCTCTGGTCTCAGAGCCAGCGCGACTACTTGAATGAGAACCATTCTCCAAGTCTATTATTGGCGCTGCTACAGTACTGGCACTGTGGTGAAGGAGGAACGTGGAGAAAGCACAGAAAATGCTGATTGCGAACACTCCAGCACGGACCACAAGTGCAAATGCATAGAGCATGGGCCCTAAAAGCATAACGCGGACACTTGACCTGCGAGAAGACCCCAAACTTGCTTCTGGTTTATTGTGTTGATGTTTGCTGGTCTACACTCTGATTACAATCTGGTTACAATCTGGTTACAATCTGGTTACAATCTGGTTACAATCTGTACAATCTGGTTACAATCTGTACAATCTGGTTACAATCTGGTTACAATCTGGTTACAATCTGTACAATCTGGTTACAATCTGGTTACAATCTGTACAATCTGTACAATCTGGTTACAATCTGGTTACAATCTGTACAATCTGTACAATCTGGTTACAATCTGGTTACAATCTGGTTACAATCTGTACAATCTGTACAATCTGTACAATCTGGTTACAATCTGTACAATCTGGTTACAATCTGTACAATCTGGTTACAATCTGTACAATCTGGTTACAATTTGGTTACAATCTGGTTACAATCTGTACAATCTGTACAATCTGGTTACAATCTGATTACAATCTTGTTTTCAACTACTGGTTGACACTACTAATCTACAATTACTGAAACTGCTGTACCAACTATTGAGCGTTACCTACACTAAGGTAACTTGTGGTCCGGTGCTCCAGTAGTTTCCTCATATAAGCTCTTGGTCGCGGTCTCAGTGATGTCCTATTCTTCGGTTGACTCCATCTATATGAGAACCTTCCTATGACGTTTGCTCACTTGATACCGTTCTGGCTAGGGCGGGCCCCTGGCTTTATTCTCCTGCGGACCCAGCATCATCCGGCTATTTCCATCACTGAATAACCCATCATTGATACATCTGTCCACTGTTCATTTGAGCGGATTTCTGCAGACTACATGTCCAGTTCTGTATCGCAGCCCTGCATCCGAGAGGCTCGACTAGGCTCTTTCTAACAATAACTGACAGGTTTACTGGTTGTGTTGCGTGTTGCTGTACCATTGGCTGGTTTTATTGCAGGTTTACTGCTTTACTGCTACTGCTTTACTGCTACTGCTTTACTGCTACTGCTTTACTGCTACTGCTTTACAGCTACTGCTTCACTGGGTGCGTTCTAGTCTAAACAGTCCCGCACCATACAGTCTCTGATTCGGAACCGCTTCAGATTTCCCCTCTGGCATGATTACAACGTCCGCCCGGTACTATCGTCCCTCCAATTTCGGTGCCAGACTGGCCAGGCGGGATCGCGATAACGCAATCATAGTGAGCCCTGGGCAACAACCCTTTCAAGACCAGTGAGCAGAGGCGCGGCCGGGCCTTGTATTCTCCCCTTTTGAACGCCAATGCTCGAGTGCAGCATTGATGCGTCGCGCCGCCACCTGAAACGCCCACTGCAGTTTGGCTGCATGTGTGATATATAAAGAGACGAGCCGCCGCACTTTGAAGAGCACCGATATTTAAGTGCGGATTGCTCCTGGGGCCACAGGCATCAGATCCTCAAGAACTCCCAAGTTGCACGACCCACCGAATCGCATTGCAAGGATTTTTGCGTGGGCGTGGATGAGACCTTGGTCTATGTCTGTTAGGGGGTCTATCTGGTTAGACTGCAGTTCTCTGGTTAGACTGCAGTTCTCTGGTTAGACTGGAGTTCTCTGGTTAGACTGGTCTGTTTCTGCTCAGCGCCTGGTTGAAGCCTTAGTCGATTCCTGAGACTTGTTGATTGTGGATGGATCTGCGGTGGATCGGTGCTCTGCGCGCTCAACATCACGGTCCTACGGCGAAGTTCTGACCGCGCGCCTCATTTGCACCTGACACTTCCAACAGCACTGGATTCATTAGTGACATCTCTTGAATGTCTGGATCATGCAGAATACAGAAGAGATATATTTATGTGCAGGTAAAATGTCATAGGCCATGGTCAGTACTTGATAGCTGTTGATGTGGCTATTACAGTAAGATAAGAGTAGATGTAGATACTCTTGGATATAGATGTGGAATAGATGTAGGTAGATGGAATAAGTGCAGATTTGGATATGGCCTCATGGAAAAGTCGGGTAATGGACCATTGCTTTGACGGTGGTCACTATAACCCGCGAGTGATGATGAATGCCAAAGATCACTTCAGCACTATCTGAGTTTTTATAATGGAACATGGTTCTTAATCAGTTCATCATCACTTGCTGAAAGACGCCATCCTTCACTTCTCCTCTTTCTTTCTCTTTCTTTCTCTTTCTTTCTCTTTCTTTCTCTTTCTTTCTCTTTCTTTCTCTTTCTTTCTCTTTCTTTCTCTTTCTTGCATCAATCACGACGCTAGCTGATATTGAAAGCAGAACCTCATACTGTCATGCTTGATGAAACCGTCAAGATCCCAGCTTCCAGTTGTCACAGTTCAACCTCAATCAATGCATTTGTAACAACACCGATTCCCTAGTAATGGTCAATAATCTAGCAGTTTTTCTGGCAAGATGTGTCTGCGTTGCACCCATCGAGTACCTGACATACGGCTTATTCCACCACTACATACGAGTGAGTAAAGAACTTGCCAAGCTTGAGACGTCTCGTTCCCCAATCGATCCCCGAGGTAGTTGCTGATGAAATGATGTACTTGGCACATTCTTCACTAGACTGGCGTGTCTGTGGCGGCCGTCATTGTCATCACCTTGGAGAACAAGGAAGGCAAGGAGCAACTGGGGGTGTTGGACTTGAAAAAGGAAGACAAAGTGGGCAAGGCTGACTCGCCTACCAAGAGCGATGTGCAATTGTTGTTGAAGGATGCTGATTTCGTCAAGTTGGCCTCTGGTAAGGCCAATGGGCAGAAATTGTTCATGAACGGAAAGTTGAAGGTCAAGGGGAACATGATGAAGGCTACATCACTGCATTATGCCTAGGATCTCTGGGCTCGACGCGTGGGGTCATCTTATTGCAGAAGTCGATTTTCACGGGCGTATGGTTGAGGTTCTTGGTAACATTGGCTGTCGAAGCCTGCTTCTGACGCTGAATTCTGCTTCTGACACGCCAACTGATTTCGTCCATACTTTTTGATTGATGGAGTTTTCGAGCTCCCTTTCTCTTCTTTCTCTTCTTTCTCTTCTTTCTCTTCTTTCTCTTCTTTCTCTTCTTTCTCTTCTTTCTCTTCTTTCTCTTCTTCTCTTCTTTCTCTTCTCTTCACCTTCTTCTCACTGCTCTCCCCGGACCCACCCACTAAGCTACAGTCTCCAAGACTAAATAAGAAACCGCTCGACGTGTAGCCGTACGACTTTGATCTATAGCCCGAGCTGCACGCTCGCATCACATGAGCAAGCCGAAAGCTAATTGGCACTCGGAGCCACCCCGAAATGAGTAGAGCTTTGCCGAGGTTCTCTGCGGGCCGTTCCAACGCTTGGATAGAGTACAGATAGCGTTGATGCATCAGAGCTTTTCGACTCGAAGCAGATCTGTACTGTCTCGGTCATTTCTGCCGCGCGGGCACTGCCGCATCATCAACATCATTCGAGGGCCCATGCCCACATTGACGATGAGTCCTATTTTGCACACCACGTGCACAACTTCCAATGAAAATGGAGCAAGAATGCTCCGACGAGCACCACACTGGAGCATGTACATGACATTGCTTCCATATCCTCCTGCATTTGTTCTTGAGAACGTGGCAACTGTCAACGAGCCACTTGTGTCAATCACGCGGAGAATGGAATGAAGTTCAGCAGGAGAAAATGAAGCAGGTGGTCACATGTCAGATGTTGCCTAGCAGGTTAAGAAGAAGCGGGTATTAGAGCATTGAAAAGGAGAGCGGGGCGCTCCAGGACTGTTTCAATATGGCAATGGTAAATCAGAGGGCGTTTTAGTCCACAAACGGATTTCATTTTCATTCTGTCTGTCTGTCTGTCTGTCTGTCTGTCTGTCTGTCTGTCTGTCTGTCTGTCTGTCTGTCTGTCTGTCTGTCTGTCTGTCTGTCTGTCTGTCTGTCTGTCTGTCTGTCTGTCTGTCTGTCTGTCTGTCTGTCTGTCTGTCTGTCTGTCTGTCTGTCTGTCTGTCTGTCTGTCTGTCTGTCTGTCTGTCTGTCTGTCTGTCTGTCTGTCTGTCTGTCTGTCTGTCTGTCTGTCTGTCTGTCTGTCTGTCTGTCTGTCTGTCTGTCTGTCTGTCTGTCTGTCTGTCTGTCTGTCTGTCTGTCTGTCTGTCTGTCTGTCTGTCTGTCTGTCTGTCTGTCTGTCTGTCTGTCTGTCTGTCTGTCTGTCTGTCTGTCTGTCTGTCTGTCTGTCTGTCTGTCTGTCTGTCTGTCTGTCTGTCTGTCTGTCTGTCTGTCTGTCTGTCTGTCTGTCTGTCTGTCTGTCTGTCTGTCTGTCTGTCTGTCTGTCTGTCTGTCTGTCTGTCTGTCTGTCTGTCTGTCTGTCTGTCTGTCTGTCTGTCTGTCTGTCTGTCTGTCTGTCTGTCTGTCTGTCTGTCTGTCTGTCTGTCTGTCTGTCTGTCTGTCTGTCTGTCTGTCTGTCTGTCTGTCTGTCTGTCTGTCTGTCTGTCTGTCTGTCTGTCTGTCTGTCTGTCTGTCTGTCTGTCTGTCTGTCTGTCTGTCTGTCTGTCTGTCTGTCTGTCTGTCATTCAGTCAGTCATTCAGCCACTCAGCCACTCAGTCAGTCAACTTCCATCCTCGGCATGTTCAAGGCCAGAGCCGCTCATACCTAGCGGAGAAAAATGTGGATTGGCTCTGGTACTCAGCCTGTAAGGGGTGCGCGCCTCGAAGGCACAGGTGGGACAAGACGTGGGAGGCCGGCGCCACGCGCTCGCGCACTAGTTGCGCATTCCCGCGCGACCACTCCAAACTACTCCAAACAACAATGGATCGATGGGAAGAGGTATGTCAAGCGGTGGGGGAGCCTGCCATCAGAATCGCCACGGCGGCCTGCACACCCGGGGCCCGCGGCACTCTATGCCGTCTTAGCGTCACATGTGCGCCATTGCGGCTTCCGGAGGGTCTGTTTTGTCGCGGTTGCTTTGTACCCAATGATGACTACTGTTGATGTGTTGCTATGTGCTTGATGATTACTACTATTGATGTGTTGCTATGTGCTTGGTGATTACTACTATTGATGTGTTGCTATGTGCTTGGTGATTACTACTATTGATGTGTTGCTTTGTGCTTGATGATTACCACTGACTGTGTTGCTGTGCCGACTGATTCCCCAAGCGTTCTCTTCCTACCACTTGTGGTGAGGAATGTTCTCTGTCAATGTTATCAACAGTCCTGTCAAGCCTTGATTCTGCCAACTACCAGTTATCAATTACCAAGTTTCAATCAACGTTGCTCATCATTCAGTCCAAGGGTTTCAATTGGCTGGTGGTTTCGTATGGCTCGTGGCTTTAATTGGCTGGTGGTTTAATGCGGCTCGTGGTTTCGATTGACTCATGGCTTCATTTGTTGGCTTCATTTGGCTTCATTTGTTGGCTTCATTTGGCTTCATTTGGCTTCATTTGGCTTCATTTGGCTTCATTTGGCTTCATTGGGCTTCATTTGGCTTCATTTGGCTTCAGTTGGCTTCAGTTGGCTTCAATGACTGCCCTTATTCTTGTCATCTCTTACTAACTATAGGTGTCTCGAATCCCAGCTACGGCCAGGTCAGAGCCTTCTCCTGGCAAAGGAAAAGATCTACCCCACATCACGGCACTCCAATTCGATACCAGCTCTAACCTCATTTGGTGTGGAGACTCCAATGGCATGACCACGTCGCTTACTCCGCAAGACTCGGTGCTTTCTCCTGCCTCAAGCCATTTGCCCTTGTACCGCTACACCAAGTTTCGATCCCTGGGTGTCGCGAGCCCAGTCATTCAAATCTTGAACCACCTGAGAGGCATCTTGTCGCTTCTGAACTCCTCCATCAACTTCAACTGCCGCCGTGGCTTGCTCAACTTGTCCTTGAATGAGCTGCTGCTTCCGGACGATCTCATTGCCTGCAACTTCACCTGCATGACCTTGCCCTACGCCTCTTCCAACGAGTTGATAGTGGGCGGCACCCATTCGCTTTCCAAGGTGGACTTGAACAAACCCTCAAAGGTGCTGAAGTTCAACCACCAAGGTGACCTTTCCTTCATCAACTACTCCTCGAAGCTCGTGACTTTGGGCAAGTATAAGGGCTCGTTGGACATCTTCGACCCGCTTTCCAACCTGACTGTCAAGTCCTTTGCTGGACATAGTGGGCTTCTCTCTGATTTGGACGTCCGGGGCAATTATGTGGCCACCTGTGGCTATTCGATGCGGTCCAAGAGGCCGAATGCCTCTCTCAATTCCGCTGCAAATTCCTTGGAGTACTTGCTGGACCCACTCGTCAACATCTATGACTTGCGCATGATGCGGGCATTGCCCCCGGTTCCATTCTCGGCTGGCGCTAGTTTCGCCAAGTTCCACCCTAAACTACCGAATATTATCGTGGTGGCCTCCACTGGCGGCCAATTGCAGTTTGTCGACATGTTCGACCAGCTGGAGTCGCATATCTACCAGGCTGACTTGTCGCCTTCGTTGCCCTCAAGCTCTATTGCCACTCCTACCAACAGCTACCTTTTCAACTTGGACATGAGCGAAAACGGCGAGTTTCTATGTTTCAGCGACGGTTATAAAAACTTACATCTCTGGTCCATGGACAAGTTTTCTCCAAATAACAACTTTGTGAATTTCCCCGCTACTTTGGAGCAGCCGGATATCTCAGAAGCGTCGATGGTCTCGGATGCCCGGGGGTTCGACCAGGACATGCCCCTCAATGCAGTGGGCATGCCCTACTACAAAGAGTATTTGTGCTCTAACTTCCCCAGCGATATGATCTTTGTTAAGGAGACCGCCAGAGTGCCCCCTGTTTTGAGCTCTAACTTCCCTCCTAAAAATGGAATCGACAAGAAAGTGGCACTGAAGCTGCTTCTCTCTTACGACAAGACCCGATATGGCGATCGATATGTGGTTGAAGAGTTTGAGAGTTTGAGGGTTAACACTCACCAGAAAAAAGGCCGAAACAAAACCTCCACGGCAAAATCCCTAATACCCAAGTTTTTGAGTGAACGAAGCACTTCATTTCCTGTTCCTTCCAATGCAAACATTGATTCTCCCTCCATGCCCAGCCTTTCGGCCTTTAACGACTCTAATGATTATAATGACAATGCTGCTGATAGAAATTCCGCATATCCTCATGAAGAGCTGGTGTTTCAAAGCAAATCCACCAATGGCCACAAACCGCCCACGTGCTACACCAAGCTAGAAATCCACTACTCCAAGTTTGGTGTGGACGACTTCGACTTCGACTACTACAATCATCTGAGCGGCCTTTTCGCGGGTTTAGAGAACCACCTGGACAACTCTTATGCCAACTCGCTCTTACAACTTTATCGGTTCATTCCAATATTCTACAACACCACCACCAAAAGTTTATTGAACGAGTATCTCCCCAATGACAAAACCACAATTCAGATGCGTCAAAATCCCCAGGGCTCGCTGGTGTTGAATGAATTGGCATACCTCTTTGACATGATGCATAATGCAGGAGAGAGAAACGTCAACATATGCAACTTTTCGCTTATCTTGTGTGAAAACCAAACTGCAAAGGCGCACGGCCTTCTAAATAAGGACGATGGGAAGTCGCTCGATGCAGCAGACCTACAGAATCTAATCGTCACCTTCAACAAGTTTCTTGTGGAGTCGGTTGTCAATGACTACATCAGCCAATTCGGGATCAATATCCAGGACATTACCGCCCTCCACTACGGGCTTGAATTTTACAACATGCAAAACGGGGCATTGACCGAAAAGCAGTGGAGCAACCAGGCAACTGTGGATTTAGTCACGCCACCGCAAAGTGTGGGGCCCAAGATGAACTATTCCAGGACCGGTCAATACCACACCCAACTCGCCAGAAAAAACCACACGATTCTCACATACTTGGAGCATTCCTTGAACCAGCAAAAGGTGATTCAGCCGTCCAAGCAAGCGTCGGTGGAAATCGAGGTGAAACAGAGCCTTGTGCAAATTGGCCCTGTTCTCCTGATCAACTGCCCCTTATCGGAAGCAGAATTCGAATTGATAAGGAACTACAAGAAGTGGCTTCTTCCGGAATTCTACGCTCTCTTCAGTAACCACGCCAAGAAAGTCATCTTCAAGCCGGTGGTTACGCAGTTCAATCAAAGGGCCGAGAAGTACGAGCTTCAAGGCTACGTTTGTGAAGTGAGCCATGGGCCCCGCTCGGCCAAGGGTCAACACAACTTGGTGAGCTATGTGAGGGTCAAGTCTCCGGCCTCGGGGAAATACCAATGGATGTTATTCAACGATTTCCTCGTGATGCCTGTGACCGCCGAGGACGTGTTTGATCTCTCTCCTCCATGGAAAAAACCGGTGGTGATCGTCTACAGCAACGTTGAGGACCCGAGAAACCAGGACTTCACATACTTCCACCACGAGACGTTCCGGAGTTTCAAGCGTCTCGATGACAGCATTCTTTTTAAGGACCATTTCGCCTATGGCATCCGGAACGGGTACAAGAGAGAGTACGAGCTTTTGACTCGCGACGAGGCTCCCGAGCCTGGCTCGCTTGTGGCCATTGATGCTGAGTTTGTATCTCTCCGGCCAGAGGTTGCCGAGGTCAGCTACACAGGAATGAGGAATCTCCAAAGACCCACGCTACTTTCCTTGGCACGGATCTCGGCCATTCGAGGCAACGCGGGCTCCAAGCATTGCGTGCCCTTTATCGACGACTACATTCTCCACTGCAAACCGATCTACGACTACTTGACGACCTTTTCGGGTATTGAGCCGGGCGACTTGGATCCTGAAACTTCCACTAAAACCCTCGTCACGTTGCAGACCGCTTACCGGCGGCTTTGGCTTTTGTTGAACATGGGGTGTGTATTTGTTGGCCACGGGCTCAAGAGCGATTTCCGCTGCATCAATCTCCAGGTTCCCAGGGCTCAAATCAGAGACACGATTGAGTTTTACTACTTGCCTGACTTTAAAAGGAAACTCAGCTTGAAGTTCTTGGCCTACGTTGTGTTGAGGGAGGCAGTGCAGACCCGCAATCACGACTCGATTGAGGATGCCACGACGGCCCTACTATTGTACGAGAAGTACATGGAGCTCAAGGCCGCGGGCGAGTTTGAGGGCGCCTTGAAAAGGATTTACAGCGAGGGACAACTGTTGAGGTTCCGGGTGCCGGAGTGATGGAGAATGGAGATTCAATGAGATCCAATGAGATTCAATGAGATTCAATGAGATTCAATGAGATTCAATGAGATTCAATGAGATTCAATGAGATTCAATGAGATTCAATGAGATTCAATGAGATCCAATGGAGATACGACACACATCAACACTGAGGAAATGGGTGCAGGAAGTGGGGCAACCAACTCCAAAAAGTCTTCCACGTGCGCATTCACTCGCCACGCCCTCTATCCATGTGGAACGCATTCACTTGTCACGGAATCAATGATTGCGATTGGTAGATACTTGATGATGGCGTAAACACTCAAGTTGAGCCATGAGGATAGTCGTGTTATTGAAAGTGTGACCGCACACGATGTCCTTGACTATGGCATTTGACCAAAGTGTCCATTGAGCAGCTGACTTTGGATGCAAAGGACTGCTACATATATGCGAAGTCGTCTTTTTGCATGATTTTGGAAGGTCAAGACACCATTCCAACCACTCAATTCGCTTGCGTTGGACATGTGGATGGGAAAAGTTTAGGTGTTGGCCACCTGGATGCTAGACATTTGGGTGCTGGACATGCTCATCGATGCATTGGCCAAAACGCTCGCATCTACCCAACTGATAAGTCTTTTCGCAGAGTTCTAGGGAAGGCGCTCAAGCCGTTCAAGGGCCGAGCAAGGAATACTCAAACACAATTAGGCATTATCAAACATGACCCGATCAAGGAGTACTAAAGTATGCCCCAGTCCACCTCATCTTTCTATAGGCTTCTTCAAGTCATAAAATGTAATGAGCACGTTTAGCATACGTACCAGCACCAAGTGCAGCGCCCCTTGTAGGTTTCTGGGATACCACATGTCACAAGATCACAGGATCAACTCTTGCATCATGTTTATAATGAGCTCCAGCCAGATGCATCATCGTACATCACTCCATTGGAGTGGGCGGGTTTGAATGCTCAGAAGTGAAGATTCCCAGACTTTCTGGCACGCTGATTTGATTCATGTGGACTGCTGCTCACTTCACACCTCCAGGTTCGCCGGGTGAGAGGAATCTCCTCTAAGCCATGCTAGTGTGTGATCATCTTCTCTTTAGAACAAATTTGTTCGGCATGTTTTTGGGTTACAGCCACGGGGACCTCCTATGCCCAGGAATATCATCGAATTAAATAAGACGGGAGGACCCTAAAGCGATACCAGGACCCAGGGTTGCACCGGCCTCTTGTTGAGCTATGCACTGGGCTGCAATTGGCCAATGTTGTGGTCCACCATTAATTGGAAAGAGTGGGTTAGTGGCTCATGGACCATGGATGGCCATATCTGGGACCCTTGGAGGCACAAGTGATCACGTTAGCTGTAGGTGGTATTTGAGAAGGAAATAATATATGACATCGTCGAGACGGTTGAAAGCATCTGGGGAGGAAAACTGTCTCCAGATGAATATTCTTGAGCATCGCCTAGATTGATGTAATCGGAAACGGCTCAATCAATGACTGACCTCGGGTATGAAATTCCCGCTGAATCTGGAACCACTGATTGCTGAAGGGTCAGGGGAAGTTATTTTCAGGGCTTTTAAGATTGCAAGCTTTTGAGGGACACACGTCATGCCAAGATCCCTTGGAAATTAAAAGTCCACTTCCGCTAACCCTGGCTAACCCATTCTCCATATATGACAGATCCTCCGCGGGAGCCTTCATCAAACTCAAGGGAGCATAGTGAGGATTGAGCATAACCAGATTTCAAAAAGTTTTCACGTTGAAGGATGTGCTCGATCATCCTAGAGGGTGTTGTTTGAGATCCAAAAGAAACTCCGGGGTAAAAACGGCTTTTCATATCGAAAGAAGAGCGGGCTAGGATGGATGATTTATCAGTCTCCATGAGGATCGTGGTAAGGTCAACAGGAATGGTTCATTATCTGTAGTAGAACTATTGGTTTCTCTTAGAAACCAGGATTTGTTAGATTTTCGGGGACGCTTGTCTGATTCGCATCATATGCTATCTTTAGCTCCGCCCATGTTTCGTGATTCAATGCCCTATAAAATTGATAAGGGATTTATGGCCAAGTGTATAATACTTATGAAAATGACTTGGTATGACAAATGACGTGGCTTGAAATATGACTTGGCGTGGCTAAAGACTTGGCTTGGCAATCGACTCGTTCACACACCTTGTGGTAAATGAATTGATATGTTGATTGATTGGTATGGTGGATGACACATGGAAAATGACTTGGTATATGACTTGTGAAAGAAATTGTATGGTAATTGGCTTCTGGTTAAGGACTTATGGCAGATGACCTATTGTAAATGACCTATTGTAGATGACCTATTGTAGATGACTTTGCAATGGCTTGGTAATGGCTTGGTAAACAACTCATATGACTCGTAAATGGCATTGCATGATAATAGTATTATTCTAATAGCCATAGATTCTCTGCAACAGTGGCCTGGCCTTTTATTCGCATGTTCGCAGTAACCTAAGGGGGGAGCCCTACTTATATACTTGAGGCAGCCGCGGGGGCTGCAAATGAGAATCTTCTAGAATGCAGCCGCTGTATTCTACCCCCTAGTATCGAAACGGCAGTGAATCGTTTCAAAACAGCCCAACTGGTCCTGAAAGCGTATTGCACTCCTCCTCTCAAGGCTCAGAGGAGGCCCATATTCTTGGTGGTAGTGCGCAGCCCATTAGTGGCGGTTCAGGCCTGATGTTTCGCTTGATGCAATACTATCATTCACGAGAGCTGTGAATCATCATTTGCAGCCATTCAGAACCCGATCTTGGCTGGGCGATGCGTCAGCTTTAAATTTGGGCAAAAGCTTCCCTAAGTTTTGCAGCTATTGGTGTACATCTGTACATCTCAGCATAGGATGTCGCAAGCACCGCAGATCATAACGAACAGCTAACAACCACACGCATGGACAATGGCACACCACAAGAGCCGCCAAATAGAGGCCCTGGGCTTGTATGCAAGTGCATCCGAACCAGCCATTGATTCATATGCTACAGAGGGGTCCGATAAGGAGCCAACTACAAAGCCTGAAAAGGAGTCAACAAGAGAGTCTCAAGGGAAGTCTCCAGGAGAGTCAGCGAGAGTGTCTGAAGTGGAGCAAGATCCTGAACCAAAACCTCAATATAGCACTGATCCAAATCCTGAATCTGGCCACGTATCAAATCCTGAATCTGTCCCTACAACAAGTCCTGAGTCTGCTGAATCAAATCCCGAATCTGCCGCTGAATTAACATCTGGGGCAACACCGAACAAATACGACAAGCATTTTCCTGTCACGGGTAATCACGACAATTACAACCCACATCTTATAGACTCACAGGGGACACCGCCAACTCAAATGGAGGATATACAGCACAAGGCTAGAGACCATGAAACCCAGAGGCACTCGGATAGCAGTGGAGCCTCAATCGGCACCAGGCCCACTGAAACGAGGGATGTTTCGGAAAGCAGCAATCTCATAGAAAGCAGAGACCATTCGGAATCTGCTCAAGAGAATCAAGCAGATGATGCGTTGCTTCGAACACCCAGCAAAGTCAACATGGCCAAGAAAGCACACCCCAAAAAGCATCACGGACGCTTGCAGGCACATGCCAAGGTGCCCACGCGAACGTCAGGCACCGCGTCCAAACCAAACCTCAACCGGTCCAAGTCCACTGATGCCATATCAAGGAACTCCCGGCCGTCCATCAGGCGAAACAACCGGTCGCACACCAAACTCACCTCTTTTCACCCGCTCACAACTACGATTCTGAACACTTCCACTGGCAGGGCCGTGGTTGGCGTGGCTGGTCTACAGCCTCTCACGAAAACAACTCTGAGAGACAGCACGGGAGCACAAAAGACTTCGCTGACAAACTTGGCGAAATCAGACCTGAACCAGCTGATCAAGTCGAACAAATCCACTTCCTCTTTAAAGGGCCACAGCAGGTCCAGTGGCTCGTTGAAGGGCTTAGGCTCGCAGCCGCTGACTGGACTCAAATCCAGCGCCAAGCGAGGCAAGGCCATCTTGCGCTTGAACGAGGATCCGGCGCACGATGAATTCGAGGATTACAGTGAGCACTCAGGGGAGGAGCTGCATAGGGGAAAGAGTCTACGAGGGGACAGTAGGAGCGAGGAAAATATGGGTAACGGAGCCGGAACCAAAATGCATATTCCTACCGAGCACACGCCAACTGGAAGCGAACATTGCGATGATGCTAATAGTGGATCTGGATCTAATACCGGTATTGGATCTGATGTCGGCAAGGGATCTAATACAGTAAATGGATCTGATAGTCCAAACAGGGGTCGCAAAGATAGCCTTGGTACTCCAAGTGGGCAAGAGGGCGTGAAAAGTGCTGAAGAAGATGATGGATTTTCACATGAACAGACAGCAAGAGAGTTCAAAGATGAAGGCAAGCACACCAAGGCGCAAACCAAAGAGTCCGGCTACGGGATTTTGGTCAACCGAACCGAATCTGGAGAACTGCTCAAAAACATGTATGGAGGGTCCTTCTTGCTCTCGCAGTCCACAGGAATGACCCGCAAGCTCGACGGGCAAAACCACATGGGCAAGTCCCACGCGGACCATGATGGCATCGTGTACAAGCCAAGTGAGACAATGAGGCCTGAGTCTGGTCCCAAAGTCACGCGAGCAAACGCCACCCAGGGCTCATATCAGCCGGACCAGAGCATCTTCAGCAACTTGCAGCGCAACGACTCCAAGTACCTTCTGACCCTCAAAAAGCAGGGCCCTTTGCAGAGGAACTCGACGGTGCCCGCTCAGCATCCGGTGCAGCGTCCGTTGGCGGGTCAGGCGGGACCAAACGGCCCGCGGCTTCAAAACTCGGGCCAAAATTTCCTGAGTTACCTTACAAGCAACCAAAACGGCAACCCGGGCCAGAAGCTGGAGACTCGTACCCAGCAGCGGCTTTGGCTTCAGCGAGAAAACTCGTTGATGGACCTTTCTGCCCATTTGGACAGCAGCGCCATCGGCAACTTTTCCAACTTGTCTATGAACAAACTCATGTTTGCACACAATTATAACGGCAGCAGCACCAATGTTAGAGAAGCCGCGTGGACCCCACACACCACCCAGGAACGGATGTCGGGAGTGTCAGTCTCCACGTCGAATGCGTCGGGAGCTTCGAGCGTGGGTGGGGCGACGGCGCAAGGAAACGGAGCCACGGGCTCGCCTACGGGCCCCCATGGGTCGGAGCTGTCCGTGAGTATCAATAACATGCTCCAGACCCAAAACGGGTATCTCAGCTCGATTCAGTTGCGAACGGAGTTTGAGCGGTTGAATCGGGAATACGTCAATGTGCGGAGACACCTGAATCCAGTGGCAGAGATGCTTAGCCGCATGCAGAGGCATGATGTGACCGTGCCAAAGAAGAAGAGCTCGGGAGCGAAAAACGCATACGGCGGCGTCAATAATGCCAATTCTTACAAGGAGTTTGCGCCCAACTGGGCGAAACGAGCCGAAGAGATCGGGTCCAAGGTGAACCGGCTTTGGCAGGACGCCTTGCTCCTGAGCACCTCCTCTGTGCCGATGAGAGCTCAAAAAAACGACTAGAGACTATTGATATCGCGATTGGGGGATGAAGGACTGTTCTTGACGGCTACTGACTTACGACACAGGATGCTTTGCGTTGGCAAATTCAAACATTGATGAATGACTCGAAGGATAGGTTTCAAGGATATACTTGAAGAATCGACTAATTGGCAAGGCAGAAGTTGTATAGCAGAAGTTGGATAGAGCCAATGCTTGGCCGAGGCGTTTGCTGGACTGCGAGGGGAATCTGCGGGAGTTGATATGATGAGATATACTTCTTGTCCGGAAACTTGTTCCGCCAGGCAAAACAGGGAAGCTAAGCCGTGGGGGAGTGCCCGACCAAAGGCAGTACTTCCTCGGAGGTTTTCATCTGACTCTTTGGGATATGGCGTCACAAGAAATAAGATGCTCCACCGAAAAGAATGGCAAGATATGTGGAACATTGGAGCATGATCGGACATTCCGTCAACTCTTTTCGCCGCATTGAAAGGCCACACACAATAGTCCCATGAACGAGAAGGGGAGATACAAATGTGGGCCCTGCGAGGAAGTGGATTGGGGTTTTTCTGATCCGATCGATTCGCATTGCCAAGCCAAGCGAATCACTGGTTTATTGGGCTCCAGCGACGACGACAACTATCTGCGGGCCCTGATATTAGGACAATTCATATGAAGACAAGCGAGAGTTGTGCTTGAGTTGTTTGCAATATAATGTTTTGTATTCGTTGTCTGAGTTTTCTGTCTATATGGCTCAGACTATCGCCTTTTCTCTTCTCTCTTCTCTCTCTTCTCTCTCTTCTCTCTCTTCTCTCTCTTCTCTCTCTTCTCTCTCTTCTCTCTCTTCTCTCTCTTCTCTCTCTCTCCAACTCCTACCCCATTCTCTTACCTAACCTTGTCTCTGCTTGTGCTTTCCATTTGACTTGCAATACACATAGACTTTGCCCTTTCTACGCACCATGTAGCAGTCAGCACAGAACTTCTTGACGGAGGTTCTGACCTTGAACAGTCGGAACGGCGCCACAAAAAGGGAGGGCGCATATGCCAGGGTAGGCACGGCAAGCGCAGTAACACGAGGAGGGCGAGCGATGGCTCGGGCAACGGAGGCCAAGGGGAACATGGTGTAGGGCAAAAGCCTGCGGAGCGGCGAGAAAAACACGCCGTGTGTAGATGCACTCTTCATGTTATGAGCACGGCACGCCGCCCCAGTGTGCGCATAAAAGCCAGGCGCTTATCCACCTTCACCTTTCCCATCTGCCCGCCTGCGTGCAAATGTTCTGGTGAACGGAAAACCCTAGTTTCAGGACTACCATGAAAGTATTGGGTGGGCGGCAGATGAGTGCCATTGGGGGTGGGGAGGGCGTGGCTTCAGACTTGGGGATCCATGGGGTAGCACGCTTCCACTGCGTGCAGGATCCGGGCATGCTGATAAGGGCTGCCTGGTCCCGCTGGCCCAATGGTCTCTTGATTTGCCCCTTTGTCGTGATTGTCGTGTTATCTGTGCGTTTCGTGATTGCCGTGATTGCCGTGATTGCCGTGATTGCCGTGATTGCCGTGATTGCCGTGATTGCCGTGTCCCTATCGTTGATTCAATGTGGGAATCGAAATGCCAGAAACTCAATCACAGGCGCTCTATGGTCAGCACGCCGCAAAGCGATACCTGATTCATGAATTTTTCAAGGTGGGGAGCACCATGCTTAGGGATCTGGATCACTCAATCTGGATCACTCAATCTGGATCACACAATCTGGATGACTCGATCTGGATGACTCGATCTGGTGACTTGGCAATAGAACCGGTGGGGTGTTTATTGGATGTGGAGAGTGATTTATCATCGTTCGACGCATCGAAGATTGATGGATCGTACTCTAGCACAGCCTGAGGTCAAGAGAGGGTACCAACGGCTTATAGGAAGCTATGCGTCTGAAAAGCACGATACTCTGGCAAGAGGTGACAAGGAGATGGGTGCTCATGATACCAACGGGACCTTTGAATTAGTGCAACTACCAAGAGGTCGGAGGCTGATAGGTGCCAAATGGGTGTTTGAAGGATCCTGGCTTACACAAGGCAAGACTTGTGGTCTTGGGGAACTTCCAGAAGGAAGGGATTGGCCATCAGGAGACATTCTTACGTGTGATCCGGCACGAGAGTTTAAGAATGGCAGGGGGTTGCAGTGAATCAGGATTGGCTCACAAATGAATGTGACAACTGCGTTCTTCAATGGGGTACTGGATCAAGAAGTCCACATGAAACAGCCGGAGGGCCAGAGAAAGGAAAAGACGCTTGGTTCTGAGACTGGGAATGTCATTATATGGATTGAAGCAAGCCTCGCGGGTGGGGCATAGACGAAGGATCATGAACTTCAAGTTTGAACAATGTGTTGCAGATTAATGCGCTTTCTACAAGGGATGGAGAGAAGCCCCTTATGATTTCTTATACGTTGATGGTGTATTGATACTCGGTCCCGACAATGAAGTGAGGATGACTCCCGTGGGCCCCAGAATCTGCTCAATGGTAACCTTGACGCCAGGATAATTGTTGTGGATTGTGTATTGGCAGCGTTCTTTGTGAGCAAGCATTGACATCCAAGCAAGGATTCGTGGTCAGCAATCAGACAAGGGGTGATTCACAGTCCATGGCGGATCACGTGACAAGGGTTGTGGTGCTTGGCCGGACGATGAACTAGGTTTACTCTTGTGGTTTACTCTTGTGGTTTACTCTTGTGGTTCTCATCCTGTGGTTCTCATGGTGCTGTGGTGCTTCTGGATTGGGTTGTGATATGGCATCTTGGCTAGACGGAGCAACAAAGAAGCCCCAGGGCCGCCTTTCACGCCATTCCTGTCCACCACATCTCGTGATCAGACAACGCCTTGGCCTTTCCGTCTCTTTATGGCCGGCTCCCTTGTTCCAGGAGTCAAAGATACGCTAGCACTGAACGCACTAAGCTCTCCCAGAAACGGGATGAAGACTTCACTGGACCCTTTGGTAATTTCTAGGATCCTTTCACGTACTTCACCAATTCTTCACTCATTGGGTCAACACCTCTTTACTTGGGTCGGTGTCACATCCATCATAGGTAGTGCGCTACCCATGTATACACTAACGCCGGTCGACTTCCGACCGTCCACTTTGAGGCAACGTCCACTTTGAGGCAACGTCCACTTTGAGGCAACGTCCACTTTGAGGCAACGTCCACTTTGAGGCAACGTCGAGGTCTCGAGGTTTCCTCGGATGTCGACCCGCCCCAGATACCTTTTTCGGCTAGACTGGCCCGATCGGGACCCCTTGGCTGTAAAGGCGCCGGCCGCCCTGCTGGCTGGTTTTAATCGTTAAAAGTAGCTCCAACAGGGTGGTCAGTTTTACCATAAAAGTATGGCCATTTGTTTAGGATCATCCACGAATACACTAGTCTGAGCGCTAGACATGATCAAAGGAACTAAAGGGACTAGTATTTTCCGGAAGATCACCAAGCCACTGGTTGGCGTATTTCTCATTCTGATTTTATGGAAATTGGTCAATTTCACCATAATGCGGAAATATCCTGACGTTCTGGGGATTTTAAATTTAGGTTTTCATGTATGATTATAGGAGATTTCACAGACCTATACAAGACAATTAGGATTCAACCATTGAAGAAAGTCCATTCAATAATGGATTCGATATTGTACCGCCACCTTTTGCGACCCGGTTGGTCTCGGTGCGACCCGGTTGGTCTTGGTGCGTCTCGGTGCGACCCGGCACCCCCCTGCTCCGAAATCAATGCTAGCCTGGTATAGACTTCTAGGGGTAGGCTTACTACTGCAATGACGTCATTTTAATGTATTTGGTGACTTGGAGCATAGCACACTGGTATTGCATGGCTACTCTATGGTGTGCAAGTGATAACATCTGTGACGCCGGATCTACTAACTCTTCACCGAGATACTTGGCCCCGCACGTGCTCGCCATAAGATATAGCAGATGCCTGACTTCACTTGATGACAAACCCTGAAGAAGGTGGGCAGTATAACCATGGTGAATGTTCCCTAGGCTCATACTGCTGCCATGGTCCATCCAAGCCGCTGCCATAATCTTAGTGTTAGGGCCCAGATGTCTTACTCCTTTCCTTCTCCTCCACATCATTTAACCTTCTCGCTTAGTGAATGGACTCCAGCATGACAAAGGATGCTGGATTGAGGATTAAAAAGCAAGTCTGCAGCAAGGGTTGGGAGTGCCAAGCTCTCATGTTGATTCGAGTGCGGATACGGTGGCCCAGTCTTGGCCAGCATTTCCAGCCTCTCCGGATCCTCCCGCAAGTCTTTGGCATCACCAACGAACCCATGTTCCCGTTGGCACGTGACCCGCCAGCGAATACCAACCTTTTTAATTGTCTTCACGCATGGCTATTCTCCGTCTTGATCCCTTTTCTCGTCCATGTAGATTAGACCCGCTGAAGGGCCCGACCCCGCTAACTTTCCTGGTAAAGCTTCTCTCGTTCATTAACATCGGCCATGGTCTGCATCGGCCATGGTCTGGGGCACGGGTCTGCTTTGCGCCCCAAGGCGGTCTTTGCGTGGATGAGAACTTGTTCATGATAATGCTTGCAAGCTAGTTGTACCCACTAATATGCCAAGTCTATCCCGTCATCCAGTTGGCTTCGCACGCATTCGTGCCTGGTTTTGTGTTATTCTTCTGGAATTCGATTCTGATGGATATATGTAGCCACACCGACCGGTGAATGATCTTTTGAAGGGATGAAGCACGCAGCAAAGGTGACGTGTTCGGGTGTGCAGAGGCACGGGCCCAGTAGAGTGCTTTTCTGCCTCTCAGTAGTCTTCCAGCGATGGAAGCCCCTGAGCAAGCTATTCCTGGAGCATCTGGATGCAACATAAATGATCACGGCCACTCCATGAGTGCACGCGAGACAGTCTTGCGGCCGTAATAAATCACCCCACCCATTCACCAAGCCCACCTATTACTCATGGTTGTCGCATCTGACATGGCAATGGTGGTGATAGCCTGGGACTGACTTGGTTGGCTTGTGACTGACTTGTGGTGATACCTACCAGGCTGTCACTCACCTCAGATCCTGGTGTACGCACCTCGAGGAAGCCACTAGCGTTGTTCTTGAGCTGTGTTGAGCGGCGGGTTGAAGGTTTCGGGCTGCTATCTTCTCTCACTATTGATCTGTCACAGTCATCAAGTCCTCGCTTGGATGTTGCATTTATGAAGACGGATCTTTCACTGTGCATGATCCAACCCCTTGCAACATTTGAAACAACTTCTGAAGCAACAACTCTGAAGTAACACTTATGCTTGATCATTATAATTCATATCAATCCACATCTTGAATAACCCCGTGTCCTGTTTGAAGCCAGCTGTATAGTAACCCTCACTCCTGCTTGTAAAAATTGCAGCCATCTCTTGTGTCATAGTATTTCACATCCCACTTCATGTCTGAAACCAATAAAAAAATTGACGGTGGTAAAAAATGCGGAGCAACGCTTTTATTTATACCTGATTTTACTTGGCCAAGAATTCCTTCATGCACCGGTGTATGCAAAGAGATATGGCATACAAAGCGATATGGCATGCAAAGCGATATGGCATGCAAAGTGCTTGGCGTGCAAAGTGCTGTGGCATGTGCAAAGCACCAAGGGGCCTGGTATTGAGAGCGTCGAGGGGCGACTATATATAGGGATTCCCCCAGGCGGACGAGCATTCATGGCTAGATTTCAAGGGGCGTATTCCAGTGTGAGCCCACCCTCGGGCTCACTACACTTTATAGCCACTGGGCAGATACCGACCAATTCCTAATCCAAGTTTGCATTTTGCGTTGACCATCTGAATCAAAGGCCCCACTTGGTGAATGCAGGGGATTTCATACAACTCCATCGAGGAGTCGCCCCTGGGGCGCCAATCTGCCTGGTCATACTGGCCAAGAGATTCTCTACCTACTTTGCCTCTACATGCAGGTTTACACGTTATGTGCTTTGCACTTGGGGAAGATCCTTAAGCAGCGCTCGTGCTCTGGCTTCGTGTGGCACAGAGGGGACTATTTAAGCGAGGTGACCGGTTAAAGCTGCCCCAGTGAAAGTGTCCACTGCATAGTGTGCAATGCATGGCTCAACATTTAGTGAATCTGTCCCTGTTTTCTACTGCGTTGCTGAAGGCCTGATGCTACGGTTGATACCGAATGAGTATATTACTATGCGCTGGCTTAGTGTCTCTTGGACTCAATGATGATCTTGTTCATCTCCTCGAGCTTCTTCAAAGCTCTCTTGTGAGTACCCAATCTCTTCTTGGCCAACTTCTTGGCTCTCTTCTCAGCGGTGTTTCTGATCAACTCGATCAATCTTCTCTCGTATGGGGCCAAGCCGGACACCTCCGAGACAATGCTTCTGACAAAAGCGGTTCTCTTGCCCAAAGCTCCCTTGGAGCGGGAAGGTCTTGGGGCAACCTTGGATGCGGTAGTTTTGTGACCCTTGTTCAATCCAACAGCAATACCTAATGTTAGTAACGGACTATCAACGCTCATCTCTCGGTGCGACGGCCTCCCTATTTATACACCTGCTTCCATCGACGACTTGGGGTCTGTTCCGTGGCTGCAATTATCCTGCTGGCCCTTTGACATGGATCTTCGAGCTCTGCTTAGCTGTGTGGTGATGACTCCTGGATATTCGGAGGACCTTGGTCTGGCAAAAACTTACCGGCACATCCGGCGGAAGGTGAATGGACGCAAGTTTCAGGAATCATGAGCTTAGCCGTTGGAGAGTATTTCATGCTCGAGGATCTCTCCCAGCACCATCAGCGTGTGTGCCTTATTGAATTTGATGTATCGAATTGATTGGTGGTGTTTCGTTTGGTGGATAAATCGTGCAAGGCGCCTAGCTGTATGGGCGGTGGATGGATGCTGGTCATTAAAATGGCCCTGCTAAGTACATACCAGTTCTAGCCATTTTGTCTATAGTATTAAGAAAGATTGGAGGTAGTTAGCGAAGAGGAAAAATTTTCTGGGGGTGCGACGGCCACCGCGCGGTGTATGGATGCGGGCACGTGCCGGGGATGCGAGCACCCGCGCTGGCAAGGCCGACTCCTGCACATGGCGCTACCCGGAGCGTGACTTTGAGTCGCGTGATGCCCGCGACTGCTTTTCCGCCCACCTGCTGACCCGTGTCTAGATGCCATCACCGTACCTATAGCTACCAGAAGCCTGGACATGTAGTATCTCGAGCCTAGCCGAGTGCCGGGCTGTTGCAGGACAATAATCGCCTGGCTGAGTCTATTGATGGTATATACAAGAGGGTGTCCAGTCAGGGCATGTTTTTCCAGGACCCTGCAGGGCTACCAGAAGTGCTGACGTTTAAATGCGTAGCCTGGCAATCTGACTCGCGGGGTCAAAGGGTCGGGACGTCCAGAGTCCTTTTTAGCATGTCCAGCTCACGCTTTTGCATTTGCAAAGTATTCGGGTCCCGCTAAATACCCAGCGGAGGAGATTCATGAGCAAAGGGGCAAACAGGCAAACGGGCAGACAGGAGCAAACGGGCAAACAGGCAAACGGGCAAACGGGCAAACGGGCAAACGGGCAAACGGGCAAACAGGCAAACGGGCAAACGGGCAAACGGGCAAACGGGCAAACGGGAAGGGAAGTATTCATCATGCGGCCCCTGCTCAATCCACTGTAATGGGCCCTAGGTCATGGCCATACTCCTCCAATTTCCCCACCAATTCCTCCGTTGACAACACACAGTGGTGCTTCAAAAAGTCACGCCACTCAAGTGGCTCGTACCGGTCTCTGTACACATATGGATACAACGCACGCAAAAGCTTTGACCTACCCACGGTGATCTTTTTGCCCAGAGCCAGAACATGATAAACTGTGGTGGGAGAGCCCTCCGAATTGGCCTTGATCTCCTGCGCCCGCATGATGTCGTAGCGCAACCGCCATCCCTTGAGCCCCATGGTCTTTTCACGCGCCGGCTTGTCTTTCAACAAGTACTGATCCAAGCCGCCTTCCTTGGTGATGGTTCTGAGCACTTTTGTAGACACCCGCGTCTTGATTTGTTTGCCTAGCGTCTCCGACCAGAGTTTGGCCTTCACGATGTTAGGCAAATGCGCCCGCAAGTTCTTATTGCCTGACTCAGAACACGTCTTGGACCGCTTGCGCTGCAAACCGCCATACAAGCCACGATTCTGCCTTTTGAAGAACATTGTTTCATATTTGAACTCCGGGTATGCGGGCTTTTGCTTGGGGATTGACCGACGGGGGAGACTGTCGCCTGCCTTGTAGACCGTGGAGTCCACGGGCTTGGCGTACTTTGTGATTTTGAAGTACTTCTCTGCATGCAGAAATTGACTGCTGCTGAACCCACGGTTGGCAGCTCCGAGGCCAAGGGACCGGCTGACAAGCCTGGAGTTGAAGAGACCGCTAAACATGGCCGGGGTATACATACAATACAGGGGTGAGAAATTTTTGGAAGCGCTCGGGCCTTGGCACGTGCCCGCGCACGTGAGCCGCACGGTGTCGTCTGTGCTTGTTTATGTCACGTGCCCTAACACGTGACGCGCGATTGCGGATTCCGCGTCCCTTTTGATTGCGGCGGTCGACATGAGCTCGGTGTGCAGGAGATTTTCCGAGCCGGAATTGGGGATTATATGCACGCGAGCATATAAGCCCTCTCGTCGGAAAGATGGACCCAGGTTACGACGTGCGTATGCAGATACGACAATTCCGGAACCATGCACTGCTCGTTTGGTTCGTGAAAAATGCGGGCCTTGCGCCGTGCCCCAGAAACTGATAGTCCCTGAAAAAAAGCGAGACTGTCTACAGTATCGCATCATTGATGTATGCAGTACCGATGTATGAGGATCTATGTGCCATCCAGATGTATGCGACTCTATATGCAATATGGTCTCGGAAAAGCATTTGTGTGCAGTACTCAAGAGTGGCAGCGCAGTAAAACTTCTGTCAAGCATTCAAGTGCATGCAGCGCTGCAAAAAAAAAAATAAATATCCATTGAGCCCCTCCCTGCCCCAGTATCAGGGTATAGCTGACACCAGGCGTCCGGATCATCTACCATGTACAGGCTAATGCATAAAGGACGCAAGTGCGACTATTGATATCGCACCCAAAGGCAGCACTCACAGCAACATTAAGGCACGACGCTGCGTCACTGACACCACAGCTCGTATAATGTGATACAAAGGTGAAACACTTCAAACGGCCATGTGTAACAGCAGACGTGTTTGTGCCCCCGCCAGCGCCCCTTATAAAAGCCCCAGTCCCGCCGCTACCTCAGGTGCCCCATTGAGTGCCATGCTACTGGTGTACGGTCCGCGGTCATCGCTAAAGTGCACTCCTGCACGCCTCCCCATTTAGCGTCTCGCTTTTTTTCTGCCCAACTCCCTACCATATCCCTAGTTCCTCCGTCATCTCTGTCCTGATACAGTTCCCGTGGCCATCCCCAACCCCACTCGCGAGCGTTCCTGAAGGGCCTAATATAATCCCTGCATACCATCACGGCCCAAAAACTACAAATTCCTCAACACCTTTGTGTAGTGGCGTGGATTCTACTCAAGCAAACACTCACACACCATACGGGTGTTTCACCAGCCACTTCTATCTGCGTCCACCATTGGTTATCAGTGGCCATTAGTGAGCAGCATTGAATCGGGCGACTCTTTAAACCGCTTGAAATCCTTGATCAGTGCAGCCACTGACGCCGAGTGCACTTGAGACTTTGCCCAGCGAAGCTAGTTGGCGTCCATTTCGCTAGCATTATAGAGAGTTCTAATCAGGATCATTTGTCGACATGAGTGACTTTGCCAAGCTGATTCTCGGGCTTGCTACCAAAAAGGACCCCAATGGCGGCGCCAGCGCTGGGGTAGGCGCCAACGGCATCAACGGAACCGCCTTTAGTGGCGACCAGACGCTGGAGAAAAGCCAGTTTTTGCCCAAGCCGAAACGTTTGGCCTCTGCTCCCACTACAGCCCTCTCAGACCAGCTGTCGGTTTATGGCACCAACTCCAAGCCCATCAATGATCAGTTCTCCGGTCACTCTCAGATGGCGCCCAAGTTCCTCAATGAATTGCAGCCTTACTGCTCCAATTACTCGAATGACAACGTGAATGTGGCTGAAGCGGCGCCTCCGCATGCAAAGCACCCGAACCCTAATCCGCCGCAGAAAGATGCTCTTCTTTCGTCGTCTCCGCTGTCAAGTTCGTCGGCCCAGCCGCAGCCGGTGATCATTACCACTGATGAAAAGGGGAAAGCAACCAACTTCTCGTCGCAGCCGCGGGGCAAGTTGAAGGTCAACATCATTGGGGCTCGTGATATGCTAGTGTCCGAATTCTCCCAGCCCTATGTGGTGTCCACTTATGAGAGCTCCGAATACGTCAACAACGCTACTCCCTCTTTGAGTAAGTCGCCTTTTCCCAAGCCAGGTATGGCGGTGGCGCAGCCAAAGGATAAAAGGCCAGCCTTGTACCAGAGACAGGCTCTGCATCTCAATCTCCCGGGGAGCAACAGCAACCCGATATGGAACCACGAAGCCGTGTTTGACGTGGTGGGCACAAAGTCCCAGTTGGAGATTTCCGTCTACGATGCTGCTAAAGATGATGCCTTTTTGGGACAAATCAGGTTGGCTCCAGACACTGACCGTGCCACCTCCGATGCCTCTCTGGATGCTCAATGGTTCCCTCTCTGCGCACGCGTTGTGGGCGAGCGGGTGTTGGGCTCTCTACAGATTAAGTGGGAGTTCACTTATAATGACTCCAAGAAGCTGTATGGGCCCGACGACTTCGAAGTGCTCCGTCTTTTGGGTAAAGGGACTTTTGGTCAAGTCTACCAGGTGCGCAACAAGGACAACGGCCGCATTTACGCCATGAAGATCTTGTCGAAAAAGCTCATTGTGAAGAAGAAAGAAATTGCCCACACCATTGGCGAGCGAGACATTTTGGTGCGCACGTCGGCCGCAGCCTCACCTTTCATTGTGGGACTCAAGTTCTCCTTTCAAACTCCCACTGACCTTTACCTTGTCACCGACTACATGTCAGGAGGAGAATTGTTTTGGCACTTGCAGAAAGAAGGTCGCTTTGGCGAAGACAGGGCCAAGTTCTACATTGCGGAGTTGGTGCTTGCCCTCGAGCACTTGCACGATAATGATATTGTCTACCGTGACTTGAAACCCGAGAACATTTTGTTGGATGCAAATGGGCACATCTCTTTGTGTGATTTCGGGCTATCCAAGGCTAACTTGAACAACGATGGTACAACAAATACGTTTTGCGGCACCACCGAGTACTTAGCCCCTGAGGTATTGCTTGACGAAACGGGGTACACGAAGATGGTGGATTTCTGGTCCTTGGGAGTGTTGATATTTGAAATGTGCTGTGGGTGGTCTCCGTTTTATGCTGACAACACCCAGCAAATGTACAAGAACATTGCATTCGGCAAGGTCCGATTCCCCAAAGAGGTGCTTTCCCCGGAAGGGCGGTCATTTGTGAAGGGGCTTTTGAATCGAAACCCAAAACACCGGTTGGGAGCCGTCAACGATGCGCGGGAGTTGCGCGAGCACGCATTCTTCCAGGATATCGACTGGGCGCTCTTTCGGGCCAAGAACATCCCGCCGCCATTCAAGCCTCACTTGGCGTCGGAGACAGACACGTCGAACTTCGACCCCGAGTTCACCAACGAGTCGACTTCAGTTCTCAAAAAGCACATTGACATGGGCTCAACGCCGCTCTCACCCGGCATCCAGGCCAACTTCCACGGCTTCACCTATGTTGACGCTTCCGCCATGGACGACCATCTTGGGAGGTCGCATCGCCATAACGCCTTCAAAGGACCGGGTTCGTTTATTCCTGGCAACCCCGATCTTCCTCCAGACGATGAGGTGATTGAGGAGCAATTCGATGAGGCCGACGAGATGGACATCGATGTTGAACATAACCACAGCGAGGAGTTTGTCAACGGCAGATTCGACTTATAGGTGATTATCAAGTATGAACAGCCCAAAAAGCGATGGCCCGTGAAGTTGAATGACTGGCTGGAAGGGACGAGGCAAATCAAATCACCAGCAAACCAGCAAATCACCAGCAAACCACCAGGCAGGCAGCGACCGACGATGGTCAAAGCGAGCATAAGGTTCTCAAGTATAAAGGGCAGGGTGTGCAATAATGGACGCGCTTTTTTAAAGCAGCACACAGGGCTTCGGGACCAGTCTTGCCATTAGTCAGTGGCAAGCATTGTCTCGAGACTATGGCGGCCCTAGTGAGGGCCCATGTATTTATATTGTTAAACATTTAATTCTCGATCCCACCCCCGTGCCTCCGGCGGGCGCGCGTGGTGGTACGATAACATCATCACCAAACCACACCGTATACCATTCATCCGTTCCCCCCCCCCCCATTCCCTACCCCCGGCCATGATGAGCGGGGTTCGAAAGCGAAGCAAGCGCAACAGCAGCCTCAACATTCCCGCGCGCCATGCCGAGGGCGAGCTTGGCGCCGGCTTCCGCCATCGCAAGGAGAAGAATGTCCAGCTCCACGATGAAGCCGACTTGGTCAGTTTCCGTGCAGACAATATCCGGCGGTTCGCCCAGAACCAGGAGCTCCTCCAAAACGTGGTGCTGAACTTGGTCCACACGTCCCGCATCAAGCCGCCTCGCGTGTTCCCGGACCCGTCTGAGCAGCACGCCAGCAAAAGCGACCTGGAGCTCGAGACACTTGTGCAGGACGCCAATTCCTCCGAGCTTTTGGTGTTCAGCGATATACGCCTCATGCAGGCCAAGTCCCGGTTGCTTGGAGCGGAGATCCTGCAGCAGGCAGGCGTAACGGCCGGCGAGGGCGTGTTTTCGGCGGAGTCGGCCTTCCAAAAGGCCGCGTGTGAAACGCTAGCCCAGCTCCAGAGTGAGCACCGGTTTGGCGGCTCCGACCTGGACGTTTTGGAGCGCATGGAGGAGGCACTCACTCAAATCCAGAGCCAGTGTGCCGAACAGTACAAGACAAGGCTCCGGGCCAGCCATGTGCGGTACACAAAGACGTCCGTGGGAGCCACAGCGCTAGATCCTCACGCTGTGGTTTCAAGGGCGCCGTCTGGGTACAGCGCGCGGGAAAGCAGCGGCGATTTCGGGGCTCCGATGGACGAAGGTGCCGGCCACATGAATTCACGGGTGAGCCAGGACGAGCAGTCGTTCCGCGAGAACACTGGCTCGAGATTCGGGGGTGCGAGCGAGCCCAGCGACAAGGGCCCGGGGGCATACCTGGTGGGACTTGGTGGGTCGAGTCAAGGCTTGAGGTCTGAGAACCAGGAGCTTGACGCTCCCCAGACGGTGGGGCACCCGAACCAGCCAATGGGTCTGAGCCAGTCAATGGGTCTGAACCAGCCAATGGGTCTGAACCAGCCAATGGGTCTGAACCAGCCAATGGGTCTGAACCAGCCAATGGGTCTGAACCAGCCAATGGGCCCGAACCAGCCAATGAGTCCGAACCAGCCAATGAGTCCGAACCAGCCAATGAGTCCGAACCAGCCAATGAGTCCGAACCAGCCAATGAGTCCGAACCAGCCAATGAGTCCGAACCAGCCAATGAGTCCGAACCAGCCAATGAGTCCGAACCAGCCAATGAGTCCGAACCAGCCAATGAGTCCGAACCAGCCAATGAGTCCGAACCAGCCAATGAGTCCGAACCAGCCAATGAGTCCGAACCAGCCAATGAGTCCGAACCAGCCAATGAGTCCGAACCAGCCAATGAGTCCGAACCAGCCAATGAGTCCGAACCAGCCAATGAGTCCGAACCAGCCAATGAGTCCGAACCAGCCAATGAGTCCGAACCAGCCAATGAGTCCGAACCAGCCAATGAGTCCGAACCAGCCAATGAGTCCGAACCAGCCAATGAGTCCGAACCAGCCAATGAGTCCGAACCAGCCAATGAGTCCGAACCAGCCAATGAGTCCGAACCAGCCAATGAGTCCGAACCAGCCAATGAGTCCGAACCAGCCAATGAGTCCGAACCAGCCAATGAGTCCGAACCAGCCAATGAGTCCGAACCAGCCAATGAGTCCGAACCAGCCAATGAGTCCGAACCAGCCAATGAGTCCGAACCAGCCAATGAGTCCGAACCAGCCAATGAGTCCGAACCAGCCAATGAGTCCGAACCAGCCAATGAGTCCGCATCAAGCATTGAGTCCAAAACATAACTATAGCGAGTTCGACGAGATGATCAAGCCAACCGAGAAAAGAGGCAGCCGCGAAGACGAGCTTAGTAATCTCGGCGTCAATATGGACGATTTGGACCGGTTCTTGGCAGACCCCAGCCACGGCAACAGCGAGATGGACGAGATGGATGCACTCATGAACTTTGACCAGGAGATGGAGGACGATCAGGGCCTCCACAACGCGGATTCCATAGATGATTCTTTCGGGGTGGACTTCTTGAGTCAAATGGATTAGACCGGCCTGGCTGGCTGGCAACTCGTGCCAAGACCGCGCGATTGCCGGCTCAAGAGGAGGTTAAGGAACCTGCTTGACTTGCACTTGACGATTTTGCAGGCGACCAAGTTTCTTTCACATGCGCCTCTATCTACCTTCGCTTGAAAGGAAAGCATCGCTCATGAGGCAGCCGGGCACTTCTGAAACCATGCATGAGCCGTTGGCCCAGAAGGTCACCGACTGAGTCAATCGGTGATACCAGCCAAGGATCTACAAGCATTGTACAATTCCATCGGCTCTTGGAAAAGTGTGTGTTGCATGCGAGAAATTTGTGGCGGATGAATGCATCAAGGTGTACTCGCGTGACCAGGCGAAATGTCCAAGATGAAACCTTGCCTGGCCTGCGCAACCTTGCAGAGAGAAGACCCATGTGATTCTGTTGGCTTTCTGTGTTATACTGATGTGGAGTGTGCCGGTTAAGCCCCACCGTTTTGGGTGTTTCTGACGGCCTACGGTTGGCAATAGTGGATATGCTGACGGGCATATGAACAGACTGGTGGTATTTCGGATGGGGCCTTCTCCCCACCTCGAGCCCTGTCCCCACCTCGAGCCTTCTCTCTAGCCTGTTGGTACCAAAAATACTTTACACAGTTCCATGGAAATCCCAACAAAGTTTCCGCGGGGCGATTCAATTAATGTGGCCATGATTCTCCGGTTTGGCAGTATGTGTCATTTCTGGCAAACTTGAGTCTACATTCCAGAGAATTGCGCGATGCGGCAATCCAACCGGAAATGGTTGAGGGCAAGAGCCGAATACATCGACTCTCAATGCCTCACTTGTGATTTGCATGAGCCCGGCCTGAGCCAGATATGGTACCAGATGGGGCCAGAGAAGGAACAAGGTGGTGATTTTGGACGAATGACTTTTGACAAGACACTTGCGAGAACGAGGACAATGGCAGACCTAGGGCATACTCCGCACAGACTGCGGACCGTCTGTGATGGCCACATGGAAACCTAGTACTTGGTGGGGATCTCCAACCGAAGCGTTGGATACTTGTAGAGTCGAGCGTACCTGCATGCCCCAAAGCGACCAGGCTAGGCCAAGCACTCGGCTGAACCCAAGTTGACTGGGAGCTGGAGCAAATACACGCCACAGCATTCGGCATGATTTCGGGTCCAGGGGAACCAGAAGCGCCATTTTGGAACCCGGGCGTCACTGAAGGGATGGTGTACTGTTGGTGCGTGACTGCTGAGGACGGGCCGCTGGCGAACTGCTGCTGAATGGGACTGACTGACTGCAGAATACTGAGACTGAGACTGAGAATGAGAATGAGAATGAGACTACTGGACTACTGGACTACTGAGACTGAGACTGAGACTGGGACTACTGGACTACTGCACTCCTGAGACTGAGATTGCTGGACTACTGGACTAACGGACTACGGAGACTCACGCGCCGACCGTCCGACCGGAGGACTCAAAAGCCGTCTTGCATAGACCACTCAAGGGCCAGTACATCCCTAATACTGGCACCGACCATACTGGATGGTCTAGTGTGGCGGCCTGGTGCAGTGGTCTGGCCTGTGGCCTGGTGCAGTGGTCTGGCCTGTGGCCTGGTGCAGTGGTCTGGTGCAGTGGTCTGGCCTGTGGTCTGGCCTGTGGCCTGGTGCAGTGGCCTGGCCTGTGCCTGGATCGGCCGGCTCAATGGCGCAGGTCGCGCGCGGCCACTTCACAAAGCTTCTTCACCACTACGCCTGCCTTGTCCATACCGCCGCTTGTCCACTCCCGCACAAGCACTTTCAGACCCTCCGAGCCGGTGCATTCACATCATCGAGGTAGCGCCCCACTAGAACGCGCCCCGGTCGTTGCCAAGCCACCACGCCGCTCCACGACCCACCGGCAAGGACTTTCCCGGGCTCCCAAGTGCACAAGGCCTTTGGCGCCATCCCTTGGCCTCTAAGAATTGAAAACTACAATCGGCAAGGCGTTGGCGTTTGATTGGCGGATTGTCGATTGATTCGTGATTGACTGGTTTTTGATTGGTTGATTCTTGATTGATTGAGTGTTGATTGGGACCTTGATAGGTTTTGATTTGATTGGTTGCTGATTGGAACCTTGATACGTTTTGATTTGATTGGTTGCTGATTGGAACCTTGATAGGTTTTGATTTGATTGGTTGCTGATTGTTGTTGATTGGTTGGTTGCTGATTGGTTGATTGGTTGGTTGCTGATTGTTGCTAATCGATTTCATTCATTCTCTTTCTTGTCCGATTGCTCTTTGACTAGCACCCCATGATACCCAAATCAGTCAGAGACCAGCAGCAGGTGCGCAGCAGGCTAAAACACCAGAAGCTCCGCATCAGCTTCTTCGGCTACATCGGCGTGTTGTTGTTCCTCGCACTACTACAGTTCATCGGGGTGTTCTTTTTCGCCAAGGGCTTTCTTCTTTCTCGCCTGGTGCTCCCCGACATCGCCACGCTGCGCGCCGCCGAGCCAAAGTTCCTGAAGATGGTGGTGTTGGTGGTGGATGCGCTCCGCTTCGATTTTGTGGTGCCGGTGGACCGCCGCTGCGAGAAGCACAACGAAAACTACCATAACCACTTCCCGGTGATGGGCGAGCTCATGGAGTCGCACCCCTACAACTCGGTGCTCCTCAAGTTCATGGCCGACCCGCCCACCACCACGTTGCAGCGCTTGAAGGGCTTGACCACCGGGCTGTTGCCCACCTTCATCGACGCCGGGTCCAATTTCAACGGCGACGCCATCGACGAGGACAACTGGGTGCTCCAGCTCCACCGCAACAACAAGTCCGTGGCCTTCATGGGCGACGACACCTGGAGCGCTCTCTTCAGCGGCTACATCGACCCGGCCTTGCACTTCCCCTACGACTCGTTGAATGTGTGGGACTTGCATTCCGTGGACAACGGCGTGGAGGAGCACCTCTTCCCGCTCCTCGACGCCCCGCACCGCTGGGACGTGTTGATTGGCCACTTTTTGGGCGTGGACCACGTGGGGCACCGCTACGGCCCCGACCACCACTCCATGAGGGACAAGTTGCGCCAGATGGACCAGATTGTGCGCCGCGTCGTTCGCCTCCTATCCGACGACACGCTTCTCGTGGTCTTGGGCGATCATGGCATGGACCACACGGGCAACCATGGCGGCGACAGCCCCGATGAGTTGGAGAGCACGCTCTTCTTGTACTCGCGCAAAGAAGCCGTGGCGCCGCTCGGGCCTGCCCACTACAACACCTCTAACTTGGGCCAGCACTATAGAAAAGTCGACCAGATCGACTTGGTACCCACGCTTTCTTTGCTTTTGGGGTTGCCCATCCCCTACAACAACCTTGGGTTCCCCATCGACGAGATGTTCTCCGAAGACGAGCGCCCTGGCGCCGGCCGCTCCACCTTGGAGCAAATCCGCCGGTTCCAGAGCAAATCCAGGGAGTTTTCTCACATGACGGACTTTGCTGCCAACGCTTCGAGCTTGTTGGAAAGCGAGCCCGGGCCCGGGTTTGTGCAGGACTGCCGGGCCTTGCAAAGGGCCTTTTTGGACTCGTGCAAGAGTCTCTGGGCCCGGTTCGACGTGTTGCTCATGTCGTTTGGCATCCTCGTGCTCATGCTCTCGTTCATTGTCATGATCACGTACTCGCGGTCCATCCCGGCGGTGCGTGTGCTGACCATGTCGTTTGAGTTTATCGGCTCGGTCATTGCCATGTCGTTGCTCGGGCTAGTCTTGAGCTTGTCCATCTACGTTGTGTTGACGCCGCACGCCATTTCGTTCAAGAATTGTCTTTTGGCCGGCGTGGCCTTGGGAATCACCATCGGCTTCTGGGCGCCCATCATGGACCGCTTCAGCCTCCCGTGGCTCTGGCACCAGATGTGCGATTTCTTCGTGTACAACCTCAACTCGTGGTCGCTTTTGAGCTTGGTGTTTGTGGTGCTCCACCTGGCCATCTTTGCTTCGAACCTGTACGTGATTTGGGAGGACAAGTTGGTGAGTTTCTTCATCCCGTCCTTTGGCTTTTGCTGCCTATACGGCACCTTGATCATGCCGCTGGCTGCAGGCAAACCCAACGAGAAGAAGATCATGGGCATCATCCACTCTCTCACCTTCATTGTGCTCTCGCGTGCGGTGTCCATGATCAACTCGTGCAGAGAGGAGCAGATGCCCTACTGCATCCCCACCTTCAAGACCACGCGGGGGAGCGTGGCGGCACTCTATGTGCTTGCGATGCTCCTTCCAAAGATCATCAAGGCGTTTTACGTGAACTTGCTGTCGTTCCACTCCGCGGCGCCGCTCTGGATCGACGTGGGCTTGCCCTGCTTGATGCTAGTGAACGCAGTGTATTGGACGTTGGAGTTGCTCGAAAACGACGACTCCACGCAACTGGCGTTGCAGACGTACGTGGGGACGGCGGTGGTGGGCCTGGTCAAGTTGGGCCTCGCACGCCTAGTGCTTTTCGTGTCTTTGGTGTTGGCCAACTTCTGCTGGTCTCGAGGGCCGTTGTGTGTGAGGATTGAGATCCAAAGTGTTGGTGGCGGGGATGCTTCGGGCCAAGGCGAGCTGGCCGAGGAAGTCTTGGAGAATCTGAGGGTGGAAATAGCGGACGATGAGGCTCTGGACGGCTCCTTGGACCCAGGGGACTCCCCTGCCAGCGGGCCAGCCGTCAGGGGGTCTGCGGACACCCAAGGGCCTCTTGGCCCGCCCCTTGACTCCTCCCTCGGCCACTCGCAGAGCCCGCCGCTCTCGTCCCCACCTCCTCCACCCCCCCAACCTTCGGCGGTGATCTTGGGGTATGGAAACGTTTATGGATCCGCGTACTTTCTTCTCGTGATCAACTTCGCCGCAGCCATCCTCCTAGTGATGAAGCCCAAGGCCGCCATTTCAATCAGCATCTTGGTGGTGCAGATGTTGACCTTGCTTGAGTTGTACAGTGTGCTAGGGCTCCGCAAGAACTTGATTGCGCCGGTGATGTTCGGGCTTCTTGGCTACCAGCATTTCTTCAGCACCGGCCACCAGGCCACCATCCCGTCCATCCAGTGGGACGTGGGCTTCATGACCACGCAGACCATCACGTTCCCGTTCACGCACTTGAACATCTTCCTCAACACGTTCGGCTCCGTGGTCTTGGTGTGCATGGCCATCCCGTTGATCACCGTGTGGCGGTTGCCCCCGCTGTCCAAACCCATCACCGTGCTCTCGCAGATTGTCACCAACATCACCACCTTGATAACATACCAGACGTTGATCAGCGTGCTGAACTTTATCTTTGCGGCGCATTTCCGGCGCCACTTGATGGTGTGGAAGATCTTTGCGCCGCGCTTCATGTTCAGCGCCATGCTCTTGGTGGTGATGAATGTGGTGTTGATTGTGGTGACGTTTTGGTTTGCCACGGGACGCGTCTTGAAGCAGGTGAACCGCATTTTCGGCAAGTGACAGACGCTGCGATTGTGTATGGCCATGGAGCCACCCGGAGCCATCCGAAGGCCCACGTATATAGTTTAGGGCCACGGAGAATGGGTAATACATTCACGAGAGCGGCGCTTAGTGCTACGCACGCGTACCATGGACTTATCAGTGGGATACAAGTGCCCACTACAAGCATCAAAAAGGATCGCAACACCGCAATTCCACCCATGTTCTCCCACTGTCGTGTACTGCCTTGTGGTTTTAGCTTGGGATACCCCGGTGCAGGCAGGGCAATATCCGGTTTGAGTGTGTTCTCAGTCAGATTTTTCCCGAACAAACCCCCCCCCCCCCCCCCCCCCCCCCCCCCCCC
>NKZP01000974.1:86745-138233 GCA_002370765.1 Metschnikowia similis
CCCCCCCCCCCCCCCAATCTTCTTCCCAGAGCTCATGAAGCCGCTCTCTGTTCTTTTCTTTTCTGTTGCTGCAAGGGTTGTGCTGTTCCTTGAAAAACTGTCAGTACGCGTGTTGAGGCAAGTCAACGGAATGTCTTCTTCCAGGTCTTCACTATCCAGGTCGGATATAGGATCTAATCCATTACCAATGGGCCCGGAGTAAATCAGGTCATTGTCCTCGTAATTCGAGTAATAGTCTCGATTAGAAGAGGATAAGATAATATCATAGCCACCATCCATACCGTTCCAACACTCAAATAGAGTACTATCCATGCCAGAAAAGTCCATCGATCGTTCGTCTTTGGGACTAACCAGGATGTTGCTACCCAGGACTGGGGTAAATTGATACTTGTTTCGTTCCATGCCTAGGCATGATAACAACTCACCGAGACTATTTTTCAATGACGTGTACTGACTAGCCGAGTGAATGTATGGAAACAACTCTCTGAAAGTGCTATTTGACAACGGCGCGTATTGGCTGGCCAAGACATTGCATGATAAAAGTGATACTATAATGATGGTGAACATGCTGTTGATGCGGTGATGTATTTTAAGGGGCGAAGCTGTAAGTGCGTGTTGGAGGCCGCAGACCGAGCACGTGAGAGCAGGCAAGCAACATGGCAAGTAACATGGCAAGCAACATGGCAAGTGAGTTTCCAAGCAGGTGTTGGCCTTCCTATGACTAAAGGTCTCACAAGGCGCACCGCTCGGCTTCCTGCCCGATTGACCAAGGAGGGTCACCACTAAAGATGGCTCCCACGCTTAGACCCTCTAGAATCTCGAAAGAGCAACCGAGCCTGGTGATGAAGTACACATCCCCCTCTTGATTGGATGCGTCCCATTACTGGATCACTTGAATCTCCATTGGGCACATGTCCATGGTTGATGTATGGCGCACCAAGTGCTCGTTTTAGCGCGGATAAGGAACGATAAGGGACTATTCTCTCTCCACACGCCCGCACTGCACAGAGCTATAACCACCGGCCGGGGCTCTTCCTTTGTTCGATTGACGATGGCTTGGTTTTGTTACACTGGCGTTTCTGGCAATGATCGAGTGGTGTAGGAATCTTATGGTTTAGGAATTTGATGGTCTAGGAATCTGGCTGTGTGAGACTTGTTGTCTGAGACTGGCTGTGTGAGACTTGTTGTCTGAGACTGGCTGTCTGAGACTTGTTGTCTGAGACTTGTTGTCTGAGACTTGTTGTCTGAGACTTGTTGTCTGAGACTTGTTGTCTGAGACTGCTGTCTGAAACTGCTGTCTGACACTGCTGTCTGACAGTGTCTGACACTGCTGCCTGACAGTGTCTGACACTGAAGCTCCTGGGCTTGGCCACCCCGTTTATTTGGTCATACTCGCACTCCTTTCTCGTTCTTGGGCCGGTTTGTATATGAGCCGCGATTCACGGGTCTCGCCCTCTTATACACCCCATTCCCTCTCGCCGCCCATGCTGCTGTTTGCCTACCGAAGATACGTTCTGCAAAGAGACCTGCCAGCCGTGGCGGCCTTTTTCCTTGTCACGGTCTTTTCCGATCCCGTGACCGACCTGTTGATCGTGGCGGCCCTCGGCGCCTCGCTCATGTCTTTTGCCTATGCTCAGTACATCCGCTGGGCCGCCATGTTTTGCTTGTCCTTGGAGATTTTGGCGGCCTCTTATAGTGTTTACGGGCTCTTGACCAACGGTTCCAAGGCAGCCTCGTCGAGAATTCCATGTGAAGCTATGGAGCCACTGGCCACGGACCAACCCACGGACCAACCCACCGACCAACCCACCGACCAACCCACGGACCAACATACCACACGGAGACGAGCTGTATAGACACTCCACTTCCAAAGTACCACCTGTTCTGGCTTGATCCGAAGGTCGCGGCTGTCTGGAGGTGCGCGTGGCTGGCCCTGGTCACTTCTTGATAACGGCTATTGATGACGATTGATGGACTCGCCAGTATCTGGATGGAAATATCCTAGATCTTTATTATGTGCACGAGATTTTGGCTCAGCTTTCCTGTTTTGCATGGCCTTGGTCTCAAACTCTGTTTGGCCTCGATCTCTGTTGGGCTTGCTCAAGTCTCGCCGGTAATTCAGTACCCACTGAAAATGTCTTGCCTGGCGGTGTGATGCACCAGCGGTTTACCTTTTCGAGCTGCTGCATTCTTTGCTGATCCCTTTGGTCCTGTTTTAGCCTCTTGAACCTGCGATACCAAAAGAGCCTAGGCCGTATAATAGATGCTGGACTATCGTGGGAAGCTTTTGGCACTACCTGCCGTGGCGCGGCTCCACTTCTGGCATTCAGATGAATGAAGGAGAATTATGAAGAATGAATTCTGAGGCTGTTCATAGAGCAGTGGCGCTGCTGCACAATGAGTAGCACCATTTTACAGGTGGGCTTCAGTATCCGCTGCAATTCACGAATTCTCCGGTTCATCAAGCTCCAATTCAACAAGCTCCAATTCATCAAACTCCAATTCAACAAGCTCCAATTCATCAAACTCCAATTCAACAAGCTCCAATTCATCAAACTCCAATTCAACAAGCTCCAATTCATCAAACTCCAATTCAACAAGCTCCAATTCATCAAACTCCAATTCAACAAGCTCCAATTCATCAAACTCCAATTCAACAAGCTCCAATTCATCAAACTCCAATTCAACAAGCTCCAATTCATCAAACTCCAATTCAACAAGCTCCAATTCATCAAACTCCAATTCAACAAGCTCCAATTCATCAAACTCCAATTCAACAAGCTCCAATTCATCAAACTCCAATTCAACAAGCTCCAATTCATCAAACTCCAATTCAACAAGCTCCAATTCATCAAACTCCAATTCAACAAGCTCCAATTCATCAAACTCCAATTCAACAAGCTCCAATTCATCAAACTCCAATTCAACAAGCTCCAATTCATCAAACTCCAATTCAACAAGCTCCAATTCATCAAACTCCAATTCAACAAGCTCCAATTCATCAAACTCCAATTCAACAAGCTCCAATTCATCAAACTCCAATTCAACAAGCTCCAATTCATCAAACTCCAATTCAACAAGCTCCAATTCATCAAACTCCACTTCAACAAGCTCCAATTCATCAAACTCCACTGCGAGAGCGGATAGCTCCTTCAGCACATGGTCTGTTCTTTGCTGGGCTAAGGTTGCAAGATCATTTGTGGAAGTCATAGCGTCGCTTGGTATGGTGTGCATATGGTGCGCCTAGTGTTGCATTGTGGGCTACATTCGTATACGCAATACAGAGATGCTGAGGCACGGGTTGTACGATACAACAGGAGTGCAGATAGGCCATCTGTTCCTCAGTTCAGCTTGGACTGAAACATTCTACAACGTGACAGGCAGCGATGATAAATGGAGAAGCAGGAGCGCGGATTGCAAAAACTCTATTGATTCTGAATGAACCCCTCGTCTAGTATCGAGAGGAATGCATTACCTTGACCATTCTTAGGCCTGGATATCAGCATCATTGAAGTCAGAGAACCACAGTGTGCAGGCCCAAAGAAGTGGCACAACACCTGATGCACGGTCAAGGTAGTCGTTCATAGTCACGAAGATATGCCTCCGGTGCACGTGAGCCGGCGTTGGGTGGGTCGCCAGTGAAAACTAATGGCGTGCTATCGGCTTGTACAGTGGTCAAGACACTCAGATGTTTTGGGCCGAAGGTGCACGATTTGAACAGATGGTTGATAATTATTCAGCAAAAAATCATGGGGTCAAGAGGATAGCGCATGGACACTGACTGCAAGAGCTTGTATGATTCCGAGAGCATTGTGGTATCATAAGTGATTACTCCAGGGGCTGACAGGAAAGTGTAATTCAATGTTACACAGCCCAGGAAGACATGACTAGGGCAATTGTGTTACAAGCTTTGGAAGGGTATGACTGTATTGTAGCGAAGAGAATATTTCTTTTCCGGGCACTTTTGGGCGGGCGGGTCACGTGACCGGCTGGTCTAACCCGAGTAAAGAAAGGGTGCAGCTAACGAGCGCTTTCTGCCCTAGAAAAATGTCTTTTAGGAGGTCTACCTTAGGGTCTACCTTAGGGTCTACCTTAGGGTCTACCTTAGGGCCTGTCTTAGGAAACTGGATGCGGTGCCGCCACGGGCGAAAGGTGGCGGTCACGTGACTCGGCCCGTATCGCCCGTTGGGCTTGAAACGACAAGGCAACGCATAGGTATGAATGGTCCGTGCCTTCTGCTTTCGATGGATGTGCAAGTTTAGTGATTCCCCCGAGTTCCGATTTTTGGCGCTGTTTTAGTGTACTTTGTTGAGTCATTTCTCCATATTTTCAACCGTGCGCACCAAAAGATAAACCAGTCAGAAGGTCAAACACCCATTTTCTCCATAGTCTTTTCTTGAATCTGACCAAGTTTCTTTTATTAAGCCAAGGACAACACAGCCAAGGACTTCAGAGGCGGCATATGCAGGCGTCCCGTAATGTGTGGGGATGCCACCAGCCAAGCCGGGACACGGCCCACTCAATTCTGCCCTGCATGCAACGCCCCAGGGTCGGACCGGGATCTGTAGTAGCGAAAACACAGAGATGGAATTTAGCAGAGAATTAACCCCAATGGAAAAGACTGAAGTTTCTGGAAGAGGGCTATACTCAAGCTGACTTTGGTGCACCGGGAAGTGGACCCTGGTGCTACCATGGGTGCACAGCTGCGACGTGCGGTAAGCAGAACCACCAGTACACCCACCAGTACACCCAAGTCTAATACAACAACATTCACGAGTACGTACTAGCAGTAAAGAGTAGACCACGTCATTAGGAAAAGATAATGGAAAAATAATCAAGAAAAAATGATTGAGGAAAAGTGATTACGCAATGAATGAATGAATGATTACGGAAAAGCGGCCCTTAATCATCTTTTCCTCGAAGTCACGTCTTTAACCTCTTTCTCCCCTCATTTCTTCTGGGCCCTTTCGCTTCTCTTGATACCGCTTTCCATCAACATCACCAATACCAACAAGGTAGTGCATAGCTTTGGCGCAATCGACGATGAAATACAATCACATGGCTCCTTGACACGGCGGAGCCCCCGTCAGGACCTCCTTCCGAGTAACTCAAGCCTGGGGTATCTTCTAGGTGTATCTCGCTATGCAAAGACTTCAAAGGCTGTATAGGTACTTGGATTTCTATAAGACCAAGATAGAACTTCAAGAAGCACGTTAGATCCAACATGGGTAGCGCACTACCCTGGATACACTATTGACCTTCGACGTATGGTTGCAAGGGGAAACGTTTGATGGCCCACGTCGATAGAGGCGTGTCCAACGCCGAGCGCCCACTTTCGTTAGAACGTCGTGGCTTGCTCGACCCAGTCTCGCCGCAGATACCCTTTCTGGGCCATACCAACCCCATCGGGATCTCCCAACTGCACCAGCCACCCGGCTGGCTGGTCACTCTCCCGTATAAGGATTGCCAGCCAGCTAAGGCGGCTGGCTTGCTCCTTAAAACAGCCCGAAGCCAGCGCGATCGGGCTGGACAGTTTTCTATATAAGAGCCGATGATCCCACTTGTTTTAGGGATCATCAACGAATACATCATCTCTTGAGACTTGACGTTAAAACAACTACAAAAGGATACAACAGGAACCTTGACAATGGTGTAGGAACTAAAGCGGGAAGGAGTTCCCATCTACTTTCTAGTGTACTTTCTAGAATACTTTCTACTTTCTAGTCTACTTCTAGTCTACTTTCTACTCTACTTTCTACTTTCTCTATCTATCCCACCTACTCTAATAATTAGACCTGCTTTAAACAGCACGATCATTCTGGCGCTCTTGTTCATGTGGAGGATGGAGACATTTGGCTGCGACGTGCCCGCATGAGACGATGCTCTGCTCAAGGCAATTCGTTGACCGCATACTCACCGTCAGACCATTCCCGCCTCAAAATAGCTGCATCTCTCCTTCCCGACTTACGGTGGACGCGGCCTTGGCCAGTTGTCCTATAGTGTGGGCCCTCGTTTCAGGGAGCATCAATGAACAGCTCTTTCCCTTAGCACTTGACGCGTTGGGCTCCTTTCATCAGTGTTTTGAAACCTCGCCGCTATTGCATAAACCGAGGTCGATTCGCCCGCCAAAAACGACCGGATCTGTCACTCTTGATCCCATGCTTCATCTTCGAGGCTAGGCCTGAGACAATTGCAGCCGGATGCAACCAGGCCTCTCCGATCAACCAGGCCTCTCCGATCAACCAATGCATCTTCTACAAGTGCTAAGGAGTCCAACAGGAAGCACTGAAGCCTGCACTTGGCTACCACAGTCACGGTGCTTGTGCACAGTCTGAAACGGTGGATTGCTCAATTTCTTAGCACTTCTGGTAGCGTGTAGCGCTGGGGTCCTCCTCTCAGCCACATCTACCCAAGTGTATCCGAGTATAGTGGGCAGAATGGCTTTTCGATAGTTTCGAACGAGCGGGCGTCCTCACTGAATGCTCTTTCAGCTCGATCTGAGCAAGGCTTTAGTCTTTGGTACCTTGCACCTTGCATTGAGCCATTGCCTTAATGCCCCTTCGGGAGAAAGACCACTGCAATAGAAGAAGGGATGGCACTTGGAATAGTGCATCAATAGCCAAGATCAGTCAAGATCAATAGCCAAGATCAGTCAAGATCAATAGCCAAGATCAGTCAAGATCAGTCAAGATCAGTCAAGATCAGTCAAGATCAATAGCCAAGATCAGTCAATAGAGCAACTCTGGCGAGCTTAATATACCCACCAGTGCCAGCCACAAGAAACACTCGTCCACCAACCATGAATCATTCCTGGAGGATTCGGATACATACCTGGCTCGATGTGAGGACTGACTGATGCCCAACGCACCTGCATATACCGCAAGGAAGAAGAGAGGAGACAGACGGCAGCCAGTGACAGATGAAATTGCCCGCTCAGCTGCATCAAGTAGACACCAAGTCCACGGATCTTCAAGCAGCTTCCATAAAAGATCTCTCCCGAATCGATGAGCCGTCAGCCCTCATCAATGGAGATGGTCATGGAGATGGTCATGGAGATGGTCATGGAGATGCTCATCAATGGCAAAAGCGAAATGTGTTTTTGTCCATCCCAGGGATCTTGAACAAGGTGTGCCGGCAGTATCATCAACAACGGGCTTGGAGGTTTGACCTGGGGTTTGGCACCCAACGAGCATTTGGGCTGTGTAGACCCAAGATACTGGGCGTAAGTGTTGGATGCACCGCAGCATCAGTGGGCCGTGTGTCAGGCGGGTAGTGTCAGAGGGGAGCCCTCGTAAACCTGGCCTGGTGTACACAGCTTTGGCGTCACCTTACTTGAATACATTGAAGCGGCAACAAGACGCCTCTATGCACCTCTTGTCAAATACTGTGTGGCTTTTGCATTTTCTCGCCTGCAACTTTGTTGCTACCTCCAAAAGGCCACCGTTAAGCCAAAACAACTTTTCAGATTGAGGTTTACTATCAAGAGTACATTGCGTTGATGCGTAGAGGCCCCGTTCTTCAGAAGGTGGACCATTTTTCAACTCACTCATTAAATTGAAACTTGTTCGAATCGTGAGAACCACCCAAATTCACTGCCAACACATTTAATGATGGCTCCTTTCCCACGAAGTTCTCGTATATTCAGGGGATTGTGACTCAGATAGTGTCGGATACGGATGAATCGGGCTTCCATGCTAAAGGTACGTTCGGTACGAAGAACCCTAGAAGCAAACGGGGTCCAGGCAAGAGTAATCACAACGGCAAGAGTAATCACAACGGCAAGAATAATCGCAACGGCAAGAATAATCGCAACGCCAAGAATAATCGCAACGGCAAGAATGTTGGCAAGCCTCGTGGCAAGGGCAACAACAACAATAACAACTAAACAAGTCAAAAGAACAACATGGATCGTCGAATGGGCTGCGCAATCGCAGAGCCTCTCTGTCACAGGCTGATGGTACACCTTCTGTTAATAGTCTTTCAATTCAGGGCTCTTCTTCTCCTTTGTTCCAGAATTAGTATTCGACGATTATACTTCTTGTAAGTTCCTCTTGGATTCTGGTAGTTCAGTCTCATAATCTGTAAATCCTTACTTTCCCTCTCCGGATCGTAGCTTAGGTAATGCGGTTGGCCATAGAGTTTCCAATGAGAGTGACCTTGACTAAAGTCGAGGATTGACTTTATGGTCTCCTCTAAGTAAGTGTGAACATCACCAGTGAGGTCTGAGGATTCAAGTGGAGCTTCACTTGAATCTGCACCAGAGGTATTTCTTGTGGGCCTGGGATTGGTGGACATGCTGGATATTTTTCGGATTCGGGATTTACCTGATTATTCTATAATCTTGGGAAATCCTTCTCCTTTTATATCATTGGAGTGGGCCTTCAACAACTCAGGAGGACAAGGATTAGGCCACTTTGTAAACATGCGTATTCGTACACTTTATTCCGAACATGGCTACCTCGGGGCCCGAGGAAGCAAAGCCACAGGGCGATCAAACAGGCTGTGGGGGTGGAGGAAAGTTCATTAATACCCGCCCCCTGGTCACGTGGCCGGGCCTACCCACTGACCCCGCCTGACCCACCCAGCCATGGGCGGCGTGTTTAAAGAAAATACGCAAGCCTATGCGTCCCTGTGAAGCAAGGCGGGAACTCCAGGGTCTGGTATTGGACGCTTGCCTCGCTGGCCCATGACGCCACTGTGGTGGTTGCAACCGCGCCCGTACTCCCCATTTCCCGATTGGGCTTGTTTGGCCTTGCCGGGCGTCCCCGGCCCAAACCGTTGTTGCGCCTCAGCCTTATTCCTTTTCGGAGTCTGCTTCAGGCGTCTCATGATATGCACGCTGCCTTTGGTCATCTTGGCGCTTGGCCAATAGGAGGCCAATTACCAACTGACCCATTGAAATGACATATCGTTGTATGCATCAGTAACCAGACCAGACGCTACCAGTAGACCAGACGCCACCAGTAGACCAGACGCCACCAGTAGACCAGACGCCACCAGTAGACCAGACGCCACCAGTAGACCAGACGCCACCAGTAGACCAGACGCCACCAGTAGACCAGACGCCACCAGTAGACCAGACGCCACCAGTAGACCAGACGCCACCAGTAGACCAGACGCCACCAGTAGACCAGACGCCACCAGTAGACCAGACGCCACCAGTAGACCAGACGCCACCAGTAGACCAGACGCCACCAGTAGACCAGACGCCACCAGTAGACCAGACGCCACCAGTAGACCAGACGCCACCAGTAGACCAGACGCCACCAGTAGACCAGACGCCACCAGTAGACCAGACGCCACCAGTAGACCAGACGCCACCAGTAGACCAGACGCCACCAGTAGACCAGACGCCACCAGTAGACCAGACGCCACCAGTAGACCAGACGCCACCAGTAGACCAGACGCCACCAGTAGACCAGACGCCACCAGTAGACCAGACGCCACCAGTAGACCAGACGCCACCAGTAGACCAGACGCCACCAGTAGACCAGACGCCACCAGTAGACCAGACGCCACCAGTAGACCAGACGCCACCAGTAGACCAGACGCCACCAGTAGACCAGACGCCACCAGTAGACCAGACGCCACCAGTAGACCAGACGCCACCAGTAGACCAGACGCCACCAGTAGACCAGGAGACTAGTAGACTAGTAGACTAGTAATAGTAGACTCGTAGACCAGGAAACCAGTACACGTACGCCAGTGACCCGCCAGTCCCAGGTGCGGTGTACCGGTGTGGTGCGGAAAAAAGCGGGAAAAAAGCGCTTCGCCGAAAATAACCAAGGCGTTTACGACACCGTATACTTCCGGAGGCCTCACTCTACCGCCTGCTCCACGCGTCAATTTCACCTGCTTCGACTCGCTGGCCTGGTTCAGTCTTGCATTGTCATTGGTATCCTTTGGCACCCCAAGAGGCACATTTCCCGCCCTAGCTCTGTCCAATAGAATAAGGCCTATTTCATTCCAGCATCTTCAGAGCCTTTCAGAGCCCTTCAGAGCCATTGGAATTCCCTCCAAGTTTGGATCCTCCACAGACCTAAACTACCCTCTTAGAAGTCTCGGAACTCCGGGTCTAACCTCATCTCCTGGATCGATCCTCAGACTCCCCTGACTTTCTAGCACCATGAGCGACAACCCATTTCTAATAAGCGAAAAGACCTCTGCGCGGACCACGCCGTCGGTGCGCTTCTCCCAGCTTTCCGTCGAAGATACCGTGTTGGAACTCCAGACCGACCAGACCACCGGTTTATCCAATAACCAAGACATCTTGAACCGCCGGCTGATCCACGGCATGAACGAGTTGACGTCCGACGAGGAAGAGCTGTTATTGATGAAATTTGTGTCGTCGTTCTACTCCGACCCTTTGATTCTCCTCTTGATTGGCTCGGCCGTCATCAGTTTCTGGATGGGCAACGTGGACGATGCGGTGTCCATCACTTTGGCCATCACCATCGTGGTCACCGTGGGCTTTGTGCAAGAGTACCGACTGGAGCAGAGCTTGCAGGCGTTGAACAAGTTGGTGCCTGCAGTAGCAAAGCTCACCAGAAGCGGCAACACCTCCAGCGTGCTCGCCTCGTCCTTGGTGACCGGTGATTTGGTGCACTTTTCTCAAGGTGACCGCATCCCCGCAGACATCCGCTTGGTTACCGCCGTGCACTTGGCCATTGACGAGTCCAACTTGACCGGAGAAAACAGGCCTGTCAAGAAACATGTGCAGGCTATCAGCGCCGACCCCAAAGACCTGGCCAAGGACTTGCCCATCACCGAGCGCACGTGCATTGCGTTCATGGGCACCTTGGTGCGAGACGGCCATGGCTCGGGCGTGGTGGTGGGCACCGGTGCGCAAACCGAGTTCGGCGCCGTTTTCGAGATGATGTCGGAGATCGAGAAGCCAAAGACCCCGTTGCAGCAGGCCATGGACAAGCTAGGCAAGGACCTCTCGATCTTCAGTTTTGTGGTCATCGGCATCATCTGCCTCTTGGGCATTTTCCAGGGCCGTCTGTGGTTGGACATGTTCCAGATCTCGGTCTCGTTGGCCGTGGCGGCCATCCCCGAGGGTTTACCCATCATCGTCACCGTAACATTGGCCCTCGGTGTGTTGAGAATGGCCAAGAGAAAGGCCATTGTGCGGCGGCTCCCAAGCGTGGAGACCTTGGGCAGTGTCAATGTCATTTGCTCAGACAAGACAGGCACCTTGACGCAGAATCACATGACTGTGACCAAGGTGTGGACGTTCGACTTCAAGAGTCTGGGCTCCTTCAACAGCCCCTTCTTGACCGTGGACAAGTTGAGTGACAACACATTGCACAGCTCGCTCACTCCATCTATGGCCGGCGTATTGGAGATCGGAAACATCTGCAACAACTCCCGCTTTTCCCGGGAAAACGAAAAATACGTGGGCAATGCGTCGGACATTGCGCTCATGGAATGCTTGCCTCACTTTGGCCTCGACGATGCCCGCGGAACCAAGCAAAGAGCATACGAGTTGCCCTTCTCTTCGGAAAGAAAGTACATGGCCGTGTGTGTCCATGGCGGAGACGCCGGCAAGTGCGAGACCATGGTCAAGGGAGGCACCGAGGCCGTTTTACACTTGTCCACCAAGTACTTTGACGAGAACGGAGCCATCAAGGCGTTGAATGCTGATGTCCGCAACAAGATCCACGACAATTCCGTGGCGTTGGCGTCCGAGGGCTTGCGGGTGTTGGCATTTGCCCGCAACAACCGAATGATGGGCGAGGGCGCCACGCCGTCGGAGTTGGTGTTCTGCGGCTTGATCGGCATGAAGGACCCCCCGCGGCCCAACGTGGCCCACGCCGTGTCGATGCTCATGAAGGGCGGGGTGCATGTGATCATGATTACCGGCGACTCTCCTTCCACCGCCGGCAACATTGCCCGGCAAATCGGAATCCCCATGGCGGTCGAGGGCTCCATCATGACCGGCGACCAGTTGGACCAGTTGAACGAGGAGGCATTGAGCAGAGCCATCCACAACGTGTCGGTGTTTGCTCGGACCACGCCCGAGCACAAGGTGGCCATTGTCAAGGCGTTGCAGAGAAGAGGCGACATCGTGGCCATGACCGGCGATGGGGTCAACGACGCGCCTGCGCTCAAGCTCGCCGACATTGGCATAGCCATGGGCAAGAACGGCACCGACGTGGCCAAAGAGGCCGCCGACATGGTGCTCACGGACGACGACTTCTCCACCATCTTGAACGCCATCGAGGAGGGCAAGGGCATTTTCTACAACATCCAGAACTTCATCACCTTCCAGTTGTCGACGTCCATCGCTGCGTTGTCCCTCATTGCCATGGCCACGTTTTTTGGCTTGCCCAACCCTTTGAACGCCATGCAGATCTTGTGGATCAACATCTTGATGGACGGCCCCCCTGCGCAGTCCTTGGGCGTGGAGCCCGTGGATCACGAGGTCATGAATAAGCCGCCCCGCAAGAGAAACGACAAGATCTTGACGCAGCAGGTGATCCGCCGTGTGTTGCAGAGTGCCTTCATGATCATCTTGGGAACGTTGTACATCTTCATCCGTGAGATGCTGGACAACGAGATCACGGCCAGAGACACCACCATGACCTTCACGTGCTTCGTGCTCTATGACATGTTCAATGCCTTGTCGTGCCGCCACTACTCCAAGTCGATTTTCGAGTTGGGTCTCAAGAACAAGATGTTCAACTTCGCGGTGGCGGGGTCCTTGATCGGCCAGTTTTGCGCCGTGTACATTCCGTTTTTCCAGTCCATTTTCCAAACCGAGGCGCTTTCGTTCAGGGACATTTTCAACTTGTTGTGCATCACCAGCACGGTTTTCATTGGCGATGAAACGCGCAAATACTTGTTGAGGAAGAAGACAAAGTATTCGACCGGATACAGCTATGGTGTTTGAGCCTTGGCGGGAGGACTGGACAAAGCTCTTCATCAAGTTAGAGCTCTTAAAAAAGGACGGTGTGGCAAAAATCTGATGTCTGTATCATATCATTCAATAATAATCTCAGGTGTATAAATTCAGGGCAATATTTTGGGGCCTCGACTCGATCTCCGCTAGTAGCGTCTGTTGCTAGACTCCATCACTGCCGTGGTTGTAGACCCAATCACTGCCTTGGTCGCTAGACCCAATCACTGCCTTGGTCGCTAGACTCAATCACTGCCTTGGTCGCTAGACTCAACCACGGAACTTCATCAATACATTCAATGCCCTTGCTAGTCACTGTCTGCAATCAATCTCGAATATCCACTCTGGAGTGTGTGCCTGGCACGCCCTTTTTTCATCTCTGTTCTCTCTGTTCAAATTAGTGAGGGCTTCACTAAGGCTTGCTAAGCCCCGCAATCTCCTCCAAGCCCACGACACCAGAAAAGTTTTCGTCACTAAGCTTCTCATACACCTTCAAAGCAACCTTTTCCGTGGACACTGGCGGCCGCACCAAGTCATTGAGAACTTGCACCTTGTTTGAAAACACAGCGTTTTTCATATCATAGCCAATATTGACTAGAGTGCTGAGAAGCTTGCGATTGTTTGTCGAAGGCTCGCTGGGGTCGAACATGAAACCGGGTCTCATGAAGATGCAACGGAGATCCTTTTTGCACGAAAGCTCGAACTCAGCCTCTCTCTTGGTGCTGAGATATCCTTCGGGCACCATGGGTGGCTTGTTGTCGGCGGAAATGTAGACGAAAGCCGGTTTCCGCGCCTCTGGCCCATTCTTTCCCGTAGCCTTGGACTCTTTGATGAAAGTATCGGCAAGAACCACCGCCAGGTCTCTCTGAATTCCCGCATACGACGTGGAGGTGTTTCTTGCCATAGGGTTTGGGCCCTTTGCGATGTTGGCAAGTTTTTGCACGTCGTTCAAAAAGTTGAAGTTCAGGTTCACCGACGTTTTGTAATCAATGTTTTCAAAGAGTATACCCACTGAGTGCACGACTGCCGACTTGTTGGCAATGAATTTCTCATAGCTTTTCGGATCGAAAAGATCTGCCTTCTCCCACTTAACTTGGGACATCCACGAGTGGTCCGAGTGGGCAATGGGGGCCGGTGGCTTGCCCGATCTGGAAAGAGACGTCACAGACCACCCCAAACGAACCCCGACCTCACATATCTTGCGACCAACAAAGCCATTACCGCCGAGAACTGCTATGGACATCTTTGAATTGTGATTAGATGTTCAAAGAAATCAGATGTTAAACAGATACTTTGGATATCTATATTTGCTAAGTTTGACCACGGGAAAATCCAGTAATGATTCGGGAAACAGTAGGGTTCAAAATACGGTTTGGTGGACTCAAGAAAAGCCGATGCAATTGTCTGGTCGTAGTGGATTCTTTAGCTCAGCAACTGTCACGCTATACGGAGATATGGCGGATTTCGCATTTGAGCTTGGCCCGCGCGCCTCCGGCAAAACTTTTGCTGCAAAAACATTGGGGAAGTTGCGGTTTTTTATATACCCACATTCATGCACCCCTTACTTTTTTGTGTACATATTGTTTCAGGTTACCCCTTGAGAATTATTTAAGGGCGAGTGTTCGCCCTTACCACCCATATTTCTTTTTCTTTGAACAAGTAATCAACCTAGCAATCGAGAATTGAGAAGACCTTGTTATGGTTTCAAAATCCTTTGGTCTCAGCCAATTTAATTTTTACTACATGATGTATAACTACCGATTTACTTGATGATTTATGAATAAATGATTTATTAAATGCATAATTTGATGAATTATGAATGATTTATTAAAATGCACAATTATTGGCCGAACTTCTTTTTGAGCACGACAAACTCCTCGTCTTCGATTTCCTCCAACAGTGGGTGTCTTTTGAGATCATTCTTGGAATCGTTTGCGTCCTCACTGATATCTGTATTGATGGATTCAGTGTCAGAATGCTCGGGGGTCGAGTCGGTAGGCTCAACAAGAGAGCTTGCTGGAACTGGCTCGGTTGTGGGAGCTGACTCGGTTGCGGGAGCAGGCTGGGTCGTTGGAGCAGGCTGGGTTGACTTTAATGACTGAACTGGAATAAGCTGTGGAAGAATAACCCCTTGGAGGAACTGAGAGACCAAGTCTTCATTGGAGAAGCGAGCTTCTTCAGATGGCTTAGATTGGTTCTTTGACGTCTCGGAGCGCGTTTGGCTTTTCTGGGACTCCTTGGCCTTCCGTTCTCTGACGATGGTCTTGCGTCTTTCCTTCTCTTTTCTAACGCGCTCAGAGTGGTCGCGTTCGGCTTGCTCTTCAACATCCTGACTTTTAAGCTTCGACAACCTTTCCTCCTCAGCCTGAATTTCGGCCAACTTCTGGGCCTTCAATTGTTGAAACTTTTGTTCCTGTTCCTGGATGTATGCGATTCTTTCGGCTTCTTTCTTGGCCTTGAGCTCTGCATCCTTCTTGGCCTTGAGCTCTGCATCTTTTTTGGCCTTGAGTTCAGCATCCTTCTTGGCCTTGAGCTCAGCATCCTTCTTGGCCTTGAGCTCAGCATCCTTCTTGGCCTTGAGCTCAGCATCATTTTTAGCCTGAAGGTTGGTATCCTTCGCGGCTTGGAGTTCGGCCTTGGGCTTGGCGGCTTGCGGGGTCAGCCCTGGACTGTGTGGTTTGGATTCAGTTTTCGCACGTGTGCTGGGTACACCTCCGAAAATGCTGGCAAGGACAGCGTTCGTGAAGTCATCTTCACAGAACTTGACCTTTTTTGGCACGTTCAACACCAAGACATTTTCTTGCAGGAAGTACTCCCAGTCAATGCCGGAGACCTCAATCTCATCTAAGTGGAACTGGAAAATCTTCTTGAAATTGTCGGTGCGGGACTCCACCACGAGATTCACTATGTTGGAGTTGCCCCAGTTGCGGAGCACCTTCAACTCATAAGAATTGAAGTTTCCGTTCTCCTTGAATATCTGGATCTGGTACGCATCTTCGGTTTCTATGCGCTTGACAATCTTGGGTTGCTGGCGTCTCAATTGCTCTTGGTGCTGCTGTTGCTGCAAATGCTGCAACTGAGACAAGGCATCAATTAAGACGAGTGGAGAAGTTCTGTTGCAGGTAAACATTTCTATGATTGGATCTTGGGTTCTTTGTGTCTTTGCTTGACTTGATTGAATTGTTTTTGGAATGGCTGTAAAAATGGGCGAGGGCTTTGTTGCTCTTATAGTCCTTGCCGTTGTGGAGAAGGTTCCAGAAAAGGCTTACGTGATCGGGCGCGGGAGTGCCTAGAAGGTTCGAGAAGAATCGCGCCGCACCGGGACTTGCATCCGTGCACCATATGCAGGACAGGAGGACGTTTCCAGAAGCTTCCAGATGAGCCAAGGCTGTGGACCGCTTTCTTGCAACTGTTGTACGCCAGGCAGTGGGGTGTCTGTGCACGTGACCCGTTACTACTGTGGACATTTGTGTTCATATATTTTTTATACAGTAATGGTGGAAGTCATAGTGGCTGTGGAAGTTACAGTCTCGGTGTAGTCCGTCAAGTAGTAGTCGTAATCGACTATGCAGATCAGGCCCGAAAGCACCAGAGTCAGAACACCCTCTAGTACGTAGTTTCCCCACACAGAAGGGAATGCTGTAACGCTGGTGCCCAAGTCGGTTTCGCTTTCTTCCACATCACCAATATTCGTTTGCTGAGCGCTCGTCGGCGTAGTGGTTTGACTGCTTTGAGCAGCTTCGAGTGTGGTGGGTGTAGTTGTCTCTGCGGCCTGAGTAGCCTCGGTGGTAGTGTCTGCGACATCAGCATTGTCGTTGCTTGAGTCAGAGTTTGAGTCAGAGTTTGAGCCAGAGTTTGAGACAGAGCTTGAGACAGAGCTTGAGACAGAACTTGAGAAAGAACTTGAGAAAGAACTTGAGAAAGAACTTGAGAAAGAACTTGTGACAGAGTCCGAGACAAAACTTGACACAGAGTTTGAGTCAGAGTTAGAGTCAGAGTTCGAGTCAGAGTTCGAGTCAGAGTTCGAGTCAGAGTTCGAGTCAGAGTTCGAGTCAGGGTTCGAGTCAGAGCTTGGGGTATCGCTGCCAGAGCTCGAGTTGGCATTGTTGTCGCTGGGTGGATTACCGACAATCACCGAGACATAGGTATGAGGCTGGCCAAAAATTGTTGATGTGTAAGTGGAGGTGTACCGCGTAGTTGTGGTTGTGGTGGTTGACATACTGGTGCTGGTGGTAGTGGAGGCCTGACCCACAATAATGTTGGTGCTGGTGATGATATTGTCCACGGTTTTGGTGAGCTTGACCGTTTTCACAGCCCGCTTTTCGTTGGAGGCAGACACGGCGGCGAAAACAGCCAGAATTGAAAAAAGAGCGGAAAGCTTCATTGTTTTAAGTGGTATCAATAAATGCGGTGATCAAGGGGGGAATAAACAGTGGAGGAAATTCAAGACGGTCACAACAAAGTGTTCTGGATCGCAAGGTTCAAGGTGTCCGGAAGACTAAAAGAGTGACGAGGGTTGGTGCAAATGAGCGACTATGGAGGAAGGAGTGACTGTGGAGGAAGGAGCGAAAGACCCGTGGTGAAAGATTCGGATTGAGGGGGCTAGGAAAGTTAGTGAGAGAAAAATAAAGGCATGAGGAGGGGAGCGAGGGCACGCCACTTTATACCTGGGCCTATTGCCACTTGGAAGGCTGCAAAAAGGGCCGTTGCGCGCCTGCATACCGCAGTGCTGGTGCGGGCGTACCGTTGCGGCAAGAACCGGCAGCAACGCCAACTGGAATGGGTCTTTTTGTGCGGTGCTGGAGTGCACGTCACCGGGATTAACGCGAACAATGTCCGTTGACGCGCCGAAGAAAAAGCTGCCGAGGATTCCACCAACCGTCTGCACGCTGCCTGTACTGTGCATGCAGGAACGCTGGGACCTTCGCACCGTTTAGGAAAGCGACCCGCGGCGCCAGCACCACTGCCGAGGAAATCCACAGTACTATAGCCAGCACTTCAGCAAGAAATTCCGATGGCTTGGGGGATTTCCCCTTTGGGTATTCCCCTCTCGGAACTTCGACTGAATGCCATCAAATGCCGATAGCAATGACCCAAATCCAGCGGAAGAGAAAACTGGCCCCCTGACACCAGCATGGTGTAAGTTGTGGGGAAATCGGCAAGGGCGGTGAGCAGCAAATAAATATTACTTCGCCACCAGAGGTGCCCAGGGCCATACGAGGGCGGGGCCGGCACGTAGGGCAACTGGATCACATGATCACACACGTGACAACCCCACGTGGAAACACACGTGATAAAACACGTGACCAATGTTCTTCACGCGCCTCGTGCCACGTGATGCATGTACCGACCGGGAGGGTGCACCCTCGGTATTCGCGCCCTCGACGCCCGCGCTGCCCCCGAAACTCTCCCCTGCCCTCGTCTCTCAGCTCCGGCAACTCCCGTTTCTAATTTTACAGCCATCGATTTACAACCTCCACGCCGCCTATAAAGCCAGGCATTTCTTCCTAGGCGCTCTTATTCTCGCATTTTTATTCCGCCACCATTCACTTCTGATTCGCCGCTCAAACCACTGCTCCATCCCTGCATTTGGTTCCAGCCTGGTTCCAGCCTGAAATACAGCCGTGCTACAGCGCTACCGCCAACTTACACGGGGTTTGGAAACGGTACTCCACGCCTATAACAACATCATTCCATAATCATACCACATTATAAGGGCAGCTGTTGGTATAGCACCTCGTCTACAAGGTTTAGGCGAAATTAAGAGGCACCATCTCCAACTACAACTTCTCGAGCCAAGAAGGTCAAAGTGTGGAGAGAGCCTCGGGAGCCGCCAAAGTCGATAGTGAAATTGCTCTCAGCTAATGAGCTTCTATAGCAATTCGGCGCCCGCCAACTCATTGGCGTTCCCGTCGTTTGGCCAACAAAATTTACAGCCAGACACGTCAGTTGGCGAGATACAGCAGCACTTCAACCGGCAACTCCTACCAGGAGGCGACTCCAGCAAAGCTCCCGAAGAAGCAGACAGCTCTACCATCGCCAGTTCCGGCTCCATTGGAAATACAGAAAATTCCTCAACGAACCCTTTGACGTCCGAAAACATCACGGCCCCTGAAATCAGCATCCTGGAGAACGAGGACAAGCCCATTCTTGCAGAGCCTCTGACAAAGCGAGTGCGCAAAAACAAGCCGGGGCACAAATTCGGGGCTAAAAAGAAACTGTGGGTATGGTCTTGGTTCGTGCAAGATAGCGCCGACCCCAGCACTGCGGCATGTGACTATTGTGGGAAGCTTGTAAAGAGAATGCCCAGTGATAAGGGGCTGCCCAAGAAACTCAGCGAACATCTACGGACTCACAAGCTCAGCAAAAACCTGATTAACCCGGCCCGGTCCATTCTGGTGGACGACGGCATCTTGTACAACTCCACTGGCGGGATTGCTGTACCCTACTCTCCTCACTTTAATTCCCATATCGGCAATAATGGCGACCATACCAACTCTATTCCAACGCACCAAAATCTGTCTGCTTTCGGCCGCAAATCACAGTCAGGAGCTACTTCCCAGTTGCAGCTAGATCATCTGAGCCATGAGCTGCTCGCTTCACAGAACCAGCAAGTCGAAAGCCAGCAGGTTCAGCCGCTGCAGATTCAAAATCAGATTGATGGCCAGCTCACAACCCAGCAGGCTCCTCTGCAGGTGGTTTCACAGCAACACCATCAACAACATCAACAACACCAACAACACCAACAACACCAACAACATCAACAACATCAACAACACCAACAACACCAACAACACCAACAACATCAACAACATCAACAACGCCAACAACACCAACAACATCAACAACACCAACAGCATCAACAACACCAACAACATCAACAACATCAACAACATCAACAACATCAACAACAGCGACATCAACAACAAACTCAACAACAACTACAGCATCAAAAAGCACAACATCAACAACTACAACATCAACAACTACAACATCAACAACTACAACATCAACAACTACAACACCAACAACTTCAACTTCAGCATCAACATCAACAACAACAACATCAACATCACCAATCGGTTCAGCCGCAACAACAACAGTTACGAAGCGTTCCCAAAAGGCGCCGCCTGGAGGAATTATCTTCACAAGGTGCAGATTATCGAAGAGCAAGCAGCATACAAGCAGTGCCAACGGAAAAAACAACCCCTGCTCCGCTACGGGGCTACGGTGATCAGATGAAGCTGCCCATAACTTTAGACAAGCAGTCCACAGGACTCGATGCTTCTCTCGAATATGCGCCCTACTCTGCATCGACTCTCCATCGGCACCTTCTTCGGTTCCTTGTGGATAACAAGCTCCCGATTCGCGTGCTACTGCTGCCTCTGTTCCAGCAAGTCGTGTGTGACTTAAGGCCCGATTCCGTGGGCGATCTCTTGGAGTTGACAAGTCTTTATTCGTCCTTTATGGAGGTTTCCAGGGTAGAGGGATCTGGAGAGATGAGCCATACCCACGCTACGCTTGCTGAAGCAAGTGCGGTCAGTACCTTGGCGCAAGAACTCATCAAGAAGTGAGGAGGTAAGGGGCCATATAAGGAAGACGGGAATAATGGTCTTTGTAAAGATTTCATTAATAACAAGTCCATCTAAGGAAGACGGGCAGAAGACGGGTCCATTCAAAGATGAGGCCCATGTACGTAAGGCAGAGACACGCCAAGAATATACTGGGGATATGCCAAACCAAGCTCTATTGGCCGGAAGGTGCCTGTATGCCAGAACAATAGTGAAGGAATAGACCAAGTATGGGCTATCCATTGAAGTCATTTGTGGGCGCTTCAAGCATCATTGGCTGGAGTATTTGTGATTGATTATTGACAAGTCTCTATTAATTGTGTCCCACACCGAAGTCTCTTCCCAATCATACAGCTATCTCGCAGCCAGCACGAGTATCCCCAGTGATGGCTTACCGTGACGAGTCTTTTCCAGTGTGACTTGCCGTGACGAGTCTTTTCCAGTGTGACTTGCCGTGACGAACCCTTTATGGCACGCCCGTGACTAATATGCAGATCCTGGTCCTTACTGGTTGCTTACAGAGCGCACCCAGGTAGTGTTCTCGTCGTACTCTCTCCATAACCGGCTGATGGAAATGCCAAGCGAGTACTTTTTCTTGTCGATTTCATCTTTCTTCATGCGCAACTTCTCGATGGCACGCGTGATCTTGTTCCGCGTGGCATAGTCGATCTCCACATTATAAGGCGGGAGGAGATTGGCGAGGAATCGGATTTCCTTCTCGATCTTGTCCAGGCGCACCACGTACAGGTCGTACTTCTGCTGGCTCTGCTGGAGCTGGGATTTCTTGTCGGTTGCCTTACGGAGCTCGAGCTTGGCCCGGTGCTCGGGAATGTTGCCATATAAGTACTCCTTCTGGGCCTCGGCCCGCTTTGGCTTGACTTCTTCTTCGCGTGATACCTTTCGAACAGTGAACTTGATTGGTTTTTTGGACACGGGCTCTGCAGCCACGGGTTTCGACACAACTTTCGGTAGCACGGGCGAAACAACAATATTACTTTTCACGGACGGGTTGGGAAAAGTTCCTTGAAGTCCTTCCTTGGGGCTGTCCTCCACACGCGAACCGGCGCTTTCCACCACACGTGAGCTGGCCCTGGCGTCCTCCCCATTGCCTTTCAACTCGGGCTTGTTTGGGGTCGGTGCAAGCTCCGTTTTGCTTCCAGAAAACTCCTCGTACTTTTTGGTGATGGTACGCACTTGGCCCTGTTCTTCTTTCATGCCGTTGATGGACAAGCTGTTGATTAGCTTGCTGGTGGAATCGGAAGACAGTAGCGATGAGACCGACGCGGGCAGGCACGGGTCCTCTGCCTCCTTGAGATCCGATGCGGGATTGGTGCCCACCTCGCTCGAATCGGCCGGCTTGGTTGCCGCAGCTTCGCTAAACGTGTGGGGTCCTGTGGGCTCATTGGAGGGTGCTAGATCAGGGGTGTCTGCCCGGGGCTCAATAGACAGGTCCATGGCGGCGGATGTTGGTCGGGGAAGTGTAGCAGGGCAGATCAACAAACCTTGATACTTCTAGTCGCTTGTCAAGCTTATTGCAGGGTGCAATTATTGCGTACCTAGGACTGGCTGCTGTGTATCTATGGACTGGTGGGTGGGATCGGGCGCGTAGCTTGGATGAATGGTAGAATGGGCGCGAGTCGTGCGCCTACCGGCACTATATACAGGGTGAAACATTGGCGCGCCCACCGAAACCAGCCCCGAGGCGCCGCCTGCACACAAGACAGCGCAGGCAGCGCAGGCAGCGCGGCTCCCACCAAGCGCCCCTCCATTTCGAGGCCCCCTTCCACCCCTACTCCTCTTCCTCCTTCAGAAGCCCTCCCCAATGCAGCTGTTTCTCCATGTGGTGGCTCGCGTCGATTCCTTCCAAGAGAGCGACGTGGACTTTACGCTCTCCACAGCGTGCGGAGTGCCAATCGGCTACATCACCGGACAGGTGGCCCGCCGACTCTTGGAAAGCCCCTTTTTCATTGACCGCAGCCCCAAAATAGTCAGCGTGGCGTCGGATCTCGATACCTTGGACAAAAGGACAGCGGCGTTTGCGCAAGTGGCGGAAAAATGGCGGCAAAATGATAAGCTGCTCGCGGCCGGCTGGCGCAACGAGTTGTACACCGTCTTCTGCCCGAGCAAAGAGCCGTACGTCTTGGTGGAGAGGGCCTTCTCCGTGATTTTGGGTGTGGTCACGTATGGCGTGCACATCAATGGATATTTGGCCGGCAACGATGGGCAGGAGCCCCAGATGTGGATCCCTCGGCGGTCCGCAACTAAGCAGACATACCCCGGGCTCTTGGACAATATGGTGGCGGGAGGAATCGCCTTCCCCCACGGGATTTGGGACAATGTGGTCAAGGAATGCCACGAGGAGGCCGGGTTGGCGGCCGCGTTCGTGCACCAGAGGGCCAAGGCGGCGGGGCTTGTTTCGTACATGACGCAACCCGAGGGCCGTGGCGGCCATGTCCAGCCAGAGGTGGAGTACATCTACGACATCGAGTTCCGGGCCGCACACGACCCCACGCCGCGGCCGGTGGATGGCGAGGCGGCGGGCTTCGAGTTGATGCCCATGCTGGAGGTGGTGCGGCGCGTGCACGCAGGGGAGTTCAAGCCCAACTGTGCGTTGGTGGTGGTGGACTTCATGGTGCGGCACGGGCTCCTAACGGCGGAGAACGAGCCCAATCTCCATGCCATCTGCCGCCACCTCCACCGCGCCATGCCCTTTCCCACTCGAAACTAGGCGGCGCCCGCCGCGGTGCACGGGTGTTGCCGCGGGCTCCTCCGCGCCCACCCCTTCTGCTGTCAGGTCCAGCTCTGCATGCGTTACTGTCCGATTCTGGTCCGGCTCTCGCCCAAGCGGCCGACGTGTGAGCCACATGCGCTTTCAGGGTGTTTCATTGACACCGGCTCGCGGCACATGTGCATCGCCGTGTGCCCTTTTTCCGCCCGAGAGCTCTGCAACTACCGAATCCACGTGGCTGCGCCGCAAATCGGACAGGATGTGGTTTGGTTCCGGGCGCGGGTACTTGAGAGCTTTGGGGTATTCTCCAATGGGCGGAGCGGAGCTGGCCCGGGACAAAACACAGGAAGTCCCGCAATAACTCAAGACGCGACCGCAGAAGCGGCCGCTACCAGTCTCTTTGATTTCTTGGAGAAAGCCACCAAGTCTGAATTCAGGCTCTTCCCTATGGCATCCGTCCGTGGGGCTGCATTGGAAGATATGACAGTGGTACACATGGCGGCAGCTGTGCAGGACTCATTCAAGGACGAGCTCCGCCCGCTTCAAATCGGGCTATGCCAGCATCCGTCCCGGCTCACAGTTCGAAGCTGTCCGTTTGGGCTCACCAGCCCGAAGTTGTTTGCGGATTTCAGGTCCTCGGGCGGTGTGTGCGCCGTCTTCACCGATGGGTACTTGAGTGACTGCAGGTATTTGGAGAACATGATTGGAGGCATGGTCAGCCTGGAGGATCCGGCAGTCCAGATCGGGCTAGTGCTTGGAAACCTTCGCAAGATGAACGGAGACGGCGACTTGATGGTTGTTTTGGGCTTGCTGGCGCTCGAGCGCTTATTTCCTAAAGGGGCCGGTCCCTTGAACCCAGTGCTGGGTGAAGTCAATGCGGTGCCTGGAGTCAATGCAGTGCCGGGAGCCAATGCAGTGCCGGGAGCCAATGCAGTGCCGGGATCCAATGCAGTGCCGGGCGCTCGAGTCAGTCCAGCCTCTACCCTCGCATTGTCCAGCGGCCGGATTTGGCCGCTCGTCCTCCACTCCAAAAAAGGCCTGTCCTGGGGGTCCTGCGTGGTTTACAATGAACGGACGCTCGTGACCAACCATCACGTGGTGCGGCCTCTTGTCGAGGAGCCGGACGCTTCCTGCTTCGCCATTTTCGGCGAGCGCTTTCTAAAGATCCTTCCGGACCAGGTGGAGGTTCCTTTTCCGGGGTTGGACTTGGCGTTCGTCGCGCTCTGTGCAGGTACGCTTCCTGCCGGCCTCTTTCCTCCCATTGAAACGGCCAGCTACACGGATCTCGAAGCAGAGAACCAAGCGCTCTCGGCCTTTGGATACGGCCTACTCTTGGAACGAGGCCGCCCAGCGCCGCTCCGGACGAGCGGGTCTATATGCCGGACGGTCCGGTTGGCGCCCTTCTCCGGGCCAAGCAGAGGTGCACTCCAGCACCCAATTGCGTGCATGATAATTACATCGACGGCTTGCTGGAACGGGTCGTCCGGGGGCGGGGTTTTTGATTCCCACGGCCGCTTTGCCGGGCTCATGTCCAGCAACGCCCGGGTCTATGTGCCGGACGCACTGCGCCAGGGCTCGTGGCCGCGCACGGAAATCGTGCCCGACTTGTGCTTTGCGATTCCTGCCGCCTTGATTGCGCTGTGCTACGAGGAGAAGGTAGTGGCACGCACTCCGGTGCAGTTGAGCAGAAAGGTGGTTCAGGCTTGGAACCTCCAGGATTTCTACGGCGAGAGTTTTCAGCCCGAGGCCAAAATGTGATGTATTGTTCCGCACTCCCACTGGCTTGGATGTCACGAGCATGGGAGCGCCACGATCGAGATGCCGGCATAGCGTCCCAATCACCCGGGCTCCTCTCTAGATTAGTTAGATCAAACACGTGGCAAAGTAAACCGGCCGCGTACACTATTCTGAGCCCTTCAAATTGTCATAGCGCACATGCCCGCTTGCCCGAAGAGATGCGTGTATAGGCGGTAGGATGGTGGGAAACTCGTTATTCACCAAGCTCTTTTCAGCGATGATGGCCGTCCTCACTTGCAACGGCGAAAAGTGGCCCGTCTTTTGGGCATGGAGGTCCGCCAGGTGCGTGTACAAGTCCACCTTTTGGGCCGGCAAGAAGGCGGCCATGGGCGTAGGGTGGTCAGTCTTTTGGCTTGGCGAAACAACTTGATTGCCCTTCAACACGTAGTTCTGGGCAATGGACCCTGGCAACGAGAGAGGCAGGCCTTGGTACAAATGGAGGCCCTGAGGCCCGTTGGAGCGCAAGGCCATCTCGATGGACCCGATGGACTTGGACCGGTGATTGCGGGCTAGCAACGAGTCATTGCTGGCGTAAACATCGGTGGCGTTCCACTTGACCTGGTTCAAGCTCAACATGAGGAGCTCCCTCCCGAAGCGAAAGAGGTTCTGCTGAAACAGAGCCAACTGGCTTTTATTTTGCACCCACGACTCGCACACACGAACGGCCTCCTCTAGGATGGGCATGATGCGGTGGATGCCGGTCTCGAGCTCGCAGTTTCTCCTTTCACTCACGATGACCAGCAACGATTGGAAAACCACATTTTTGGAAAGCGTCTGGTAGTCGAGCGCGGCGTGGTTGGGGCTCACGGCATGCACAAGGGTTTTGACCAACGTGGCATACCACTGCAACACCAAGATGTCGAGGTTGGCGCGCTCGAAGGGGTTCAACGAGAGCTGCGAGACGAGCGACGGCGCCTTTTGTAAGCCCCAGAGCAGCTCGTTGAACATCAAGGGAAAACTCACGAGCCCGAAGTTGGTGCCCAAGCGCGGGCGGCTGGGGTGAAGGTGGAAGAAGCCACGGGCCTCCTCCACGAAATCCTGGAACAGCGAGTTGAGGTTCCGCTGCAAGAACTGGGGGAACTCCGGGATCGGGTCCAATTCCATCAAGTTGGCAAACAAGAGGTTGACATGCGAGGCGCTGGTGATTTCAAAGAGACTGGTGTGCAAGAGGTCTTTGCACGGTGCCGGCGCGTCCACGAGAAGGCTTCTTTTGAAAACCTCGAAGATCTCCAGGCTGGGCCCTTTGCTCACGCACTTGTTGATACCGGCGAGCGCTTCGCGGAGCTCGAGCCGGGACGTAAAAACCCAGAGCGCATCTTCCGTAGTGAACGAGTTCATCTCGTTCAAGAGTGTGCTGATGACCACCAGGGCCACTCTGCCTGTAATGGGAACGGCGGGGGACTCGGGGCCCAAGAACCCGCGCATCACCTCACCCAAGACAGTCCCGTTGAGCTTCTGGCCTAGGAACCATGTGTAGAACTTGGGCGGCTTCGCGAACGGTTTGGACTCCGAAACCAAGATGTAGATTTTCCACAAGAGGTCCATTTCCGTATCGATGAGGTTGTGCGGCAAGTTCTGGAGTGAGGCGAGGGTGGCCTGCTCCAAAACAGCCAACGTGGAGTCATTGTTGAAGTACGACATGCAAACGTTCGTCAAGAGATAGAGGCTGCGGAGCAACTCGAGCTGGTTTGCCGGAGTGTTCTGGCTAGAGACGCTCTTTTCAACCAACGACTCGCGGGCCTTGTTGATGAAGTCCGCGGCAAGCTTTTCATAGTGGGGGCTTTTGGCCGCCAGAGACAAGCATCCCACGGCCAAAATCGAGTATGCCAACCCGACTTTGAACGAGTGCGGCAGGCTTAGCGAGCAAATGGATTGGTAGGCCTGGGTTTCATTAAGCGATGTCGGAAGCGTGTTGTAAGGCTCCTTGACAAGAATGCAGTAGCCAATGAAGAAGAGTTCCTTGAGTGGGTACTTGAGATCCTCCGGGAAGTAGTACTGCTTGAAGACCTTGGCAAGCAGGAGAACCTGGGAGATGTCCATCAGAGACGCGGCAGACGAGGGGCATATGGGAGTTCCCAAGCCAGTACCCGGGCCCATCTGTAGACCGTCGACGCTGGTATTTTTCGGGGCCAACTGCAAGAGGGCTTTTGCGCTGGCCACAATGTTCGGCTCAGTGTCTAGTGAAGATGACGAGGAGGTACGAGCGTCCAGGGAAGTTGGCGCCCCGCTGGCCGGGTCGGGGCCCGATAGCGAGAGCGGCGGGTTCGAGGACTCGGGTTCAGCCTGGCTCAGCCCATGCGGGTCCAGCAACAAGCCTTTACAACTCGGCAGAAGGGGCTGCGATTTGGATGGCAGAGAGCCCGAGGAAGCCCTGTGGGACTCAGGCGGAGACGTGTCGGGGATTCGGGGCGAAACATGGCGCAACGGATTGGAAGGGGCATGCAAGGTGTCGGGCGGCACGATGGAGTGCAAGAGCTTCGGGCTCGTGGCACAGGCGTCTGACTTCAGAGTGGCCTCGAAGCTCACCACCAGCGCACCTTTGACTATTTTTCGTTCTCTGGAAGCGGTCCTTGCAACCAAGCGGATATTGTGCACCGTCCGGCAGTGCCGTTGCAAAAGGTCTCTTCGTACAAACGCCGAGGCGCAGTAGGAGCAGTGGAAGGGCTTTTCATTTGTATGAGACCGCTCATGGCGCTGTTTATGTTCGGACCGAGAGAAGGCCCGGGCGCAGTATCCACAGACGTATTTCTTGGGGGGAGACAGCATATTTATAGTGAGAGCGCTGCGAGAATGGATGTGGGGCGATGCAGACGCCGTGAAATTCGGGATATCAGGGATCAGGGATACCAGGGATCAGGGATCAGGGATCAGGGGACAGGGATGGAAATCAGGGATTACCAGGGGCTAATGCAGGGGCTAATTCAGGGGCTTGCAGAGTGGCTGCTATTCGCTCCAATATAAAAGGCTGCGATTCTCTCCCGCAATGTAAAGCTTTTCCAGCGGGTATGGTTAGATCTTTGCGCTAATGGAACCGGAATGTCTATGAGTCACCCTGAAGATGATATCCGATGCGTTAGTTAGACTCAGAAGGTTTAGGATAACCAAGAATCGGTTGGTCTAATGTTTTAAATGTTCATTCGGGAAGGCGAGGAACCCAAGTCGCCAAATCCCACAGGACCGAAAAAAAGAGGCCGGTCTAGAGTTTTTCAATGTCTGTTGCAAACAGCTGGATCCACCTATACCGAGAACGGTGTGGGATGAGTCAGGTGGGAGGAAGGGGGTGTGGACGGTGGACTGGGCAAGGCGAAATGCACTATTGACCGGACAAAGGGAAGACTATGGGCGGGACAAAGCGGAGTGGACTATTCACCAGGCAAATTGGAATGGACTGGACTTGGTTGAGTGAAGAGAAGCTCCGGCAAAAGAAAAACGGGCGTTTCACTGGGTGGGCAAGGTGGAAATTCACGCCCTAATTTCGGTGGCAGGCCTCGGCGATTAAGTAAGGTGCCTCGACGGAGTCTCGCGAGCAGCAGGGCGAACTTTGCGGGTTGAAGACGGGGCAGAACAAGAGAAAGGTGGTGGTATCGAGAGGAAATTCTCGCAAGCAGGGCTCGGGGCAAAAGGAGGGCACGCTTTGGTGGGTGCTGCATTGTGAGCAAGCAGCATCCAAGGACCCCGCATTCGCAGATGAACTAAAGGTGGGGGAAAACGCACCGCTGCGCAGAAGAACACCTTCCCTTGGGCCGCGGCAGCAACCCGACATCAGGCAGATTCAGGCGGCGACACATGACAAATGCTTGCGGCAAAAACTGAGGGGCCAAGGAACCGGCGGCCCGGGTCATACAACATGACATATTCAGCAGGCCCTGGAATATCCAGCAAGTGATGAAAGACCCAGCGGGCGGATTTGGACGGGGCGGACGGACTTCCCAAAGCGTTGGCCACGGGGACGGAGATTGCGCGCCCCATGGAGAGGGAGCACGGCTCAAAAATGTGGCACTGAATTTCGGGCGAGCATCCACCTGGACTCACCGTTTTCCGGCGTGGGCTTCTTTCCGGTTTGATGGAGGCGCGGCGTCAAGCATGCTGCGACACATGCACGAAGAAGCGGGCGCGCGGGCGCGGTACTCTTTTGAGCTGCAGCGCCCCGCGTGCGAAAACAAATGTGGTTTGTTCCGGGGTGCTATTGATCGCGGGACGCAGCACTGCCCACGGCATTTGGGGGGCGGCATCTCGTTGATGAGGGTGCATCTAGTTGATGGGTGCATCTAGTTGATGTGCATTGTTTTCTGCATACGGCAGAAAAGTTTCTAGATGCCTTTTGGCACAACCATGGCCGAATTCCGATGGCTCTGCCCCTTTCGTTGGGCGTTTCTGCCGCCGTGAGTGCGGGCAGTCTTCTCTTGGCGGCTCGTCCTGCACTCGAACGCATTTTTCCAGCAAGAATTGCGAATGAAGCTTGCTGCTTCTTTTGGCGGGGCTTCCGCAAATGCATGGGCTCGCGGGGATTTTACGACGCCACATGCAGGCACAAGAATTAGAGCGGCGAGGGGTGGCCGCGGAGTGGGCGGAGGATCTTGGCGCCTATATGCCGGACCCACGTCCAAAATTGCATCTTGCACACGACCTCAGAGCGCGGGCCTCAAAGCGCGAACTGGTACGGGGCCGCCACGTGACCCCTACGATTAATCCTGGAGTGGCCCATTGAAAAACGAGCTGAAGAAGTGAGAAGCGAACTGGGAATGAACAAGGGAATGAACAAGGGAATGAACAAATGAACAAGGGAATGAACAAATGAACAAGGGAATGAACAAGTGGAAATGATTGAAGCGAAATGATTGAGAGATTGGAGGAAACGACAAATGCAAGTCAATGCAGCACAGGAACCCCGAGGATAGCGGCGACACCGACACTGGTGTGCGCAAGATTGCCAAAAAGGAAGAGGGGCGCTTGCAAGTGGTTCGGCTGCAACATCCCTTGACACACGTCCCGAACGGGAAACAAGCACCGGGAAGAGAAACAGCACGCGGCCGATGCGGGCACCCCTAACCAGCCAAGGCGTTTGGGCAAGCGCAAATCCAGCATGACAGGTCTAAACCTGCCGCAATTGAAGGCTCAGAAGGGCATGTGCGGCGTCTGCGGTGCCAGAAAAGGCATCACAAAGGCGCGACATCACGACACCACGGCGCGACACCACGACACCGCGGCGCGACACCACAAAGATGTGGCATCGGGCACAAAGTGACCCGTGCGGCCAGCAGCGTGGACAAATGGTCCGCAACGGGACTCGGACTGCCCGCAGCCACTGGCCCGCCTCGAGGGGGACCAGACCAAACATGCGGTTCCATGCTGGGCCGAGTTGGGGGTGCCATCGGCCGCGGCTCCTGCACATCGTGGCCGGGTGGAATTTTTCACTACCCCATATTTGAGGGCCACTTGTGCGGGACTTTCATCTACAAAGTCGATATTGGCCAGCTTTGTGTTGTCCAGTTGTCCCGAGTTGATTCCAGAGCCGAGCCAGTCCACAGCTTCACCGAGCCAGAGCCCAACCGAGCCAGCGCCGAGCCGAGTCAGAGCCGAGCCGAGCCGAGCCCAGATTCATCGTCCAATGCTTCTGAGGACCAAAAGTGAAGAAAGCCTCGCCACGCTCTTATCCTCCGGAGATGACTCCGACACCCGGTCCCTTTGCTCGGATCAGACGCTCACCGAGAGCAACATCCCGATCTTCCAGGAAAAGTTGGTTGCTTACACAAGCATCCGCGAACTCCCCGTGGTGGCCAGCACCTTGAAGTCGGAGATCATGCTCTATCCAAGCATGAAGGCCGTGCAAAGCGGGCGGGCGCCGGTGTTGACGCTTGTGCTGAACAAGTTGCACTTTTTGAAGAAGAACGCGCCTCTCTTGGTTGCGTATGGCCATGGCTCCGGGGGCAAGACGGAGCGGTGCCGGATCTACTTCAAGATCCTCCAGAACAACCTCACGTGCTACGTGTTCATGTTCCGAGGCGGGCACAACTTGGTGCTCTACAACAACGCGTTGAAGCCGCACTGCGACGCGGTCTACAAGCAGACCAAGCTCCGCATCTACGGGGCGTCGGGGGCCGCGTCCACGTTCGGCAATGCGAGCCTCCGGCTCCTCCTCATGAGCCCCGCGGCCGCGTCGCTCGCCGACGGGGTCGATGGCGCCTCGGTCGAGGCCGCCGCCTCCGTCAAGGACATGCGCTTTGCACGGCCCGCGGGCGAAGCTCTGCTCTACGACGCCGTGGTGGGCCAGAGGAAGTCCGAGGTGCTGCGGCTCTTGGCCGAGGGCCCGACCTTGGTGCCCGTGCCTTTTGCCACGTACATTGACCAGGGAGGCCACCGGACCGAAGGCGGCCGACTCCGCGGCCACATTCGCATCTTCGAGGTGCCCGCTTCAGGTTCCGATACCGATAAAGACGCGGACAACGCTTCCAACAACGCTTCCGACACCAACGCCTTCTCCGAAGACTCGCTTGTGCTTTCCACGGTCTTGCTCACATTGATTGAACAAGAGACCGTCAAGATGCGCGGCCACAACAAGCCGTCGCACGTCGGGGGATGAGCTATGCAGCTGAAGGAAGGATGGCCGACTTATCCCAGGATCACCACATGAACGGATGGGCCCCAGGCTTTTAATGGACTGCTCAGTTCAAAGGGACGAGCTGGGTTTCACGACCCAAAGGAACCCGAGGAACCCCAAGGCCACGTGCTCTCCCACGATGCTCACGATGCCTCATTCGTCTTGGTAGTGAGGCAGACGTCTTATCCAACCAATTGTTCCAGATATTTTCCACCACCCACCAACACAAACGAGGTGCTTGGTACCCGCCCCGGGGCGTGTATAATCTCAAGGCTTGCACTGACCACGAAACAAACTCTGGAAATGGCTCACGTGCGCGGCACGCGCCACCGCCGCTGTCCAATGCCGTGGTTCGGGAGATTCAGGAACTGATTCTTGGGAGGGTAACAGACCCCATCAAAGTGAAGCCTGCAAAGACCCATTGTGAAAGCCAAATCCAACGGGAATGTATGAGGGAGTTGATTGGCTCGAATTGGGTTGGCATCAGCGATGGTCAAACGGAACCAAGTCACCATCAGAACAAGAAGGATTCCCCGAGGCATTGGGACTTTTCAGCCCAATGTTCTGCTCTAAGTCGCTGTCTAGACTTTAGACCATGGGCGAAGACATTAGTCAATAGCTCAAGAGAGCTGGAATGCATCTAATGTAAACCACCACAATGCTTGTTGCACCGATGCGGAAGATTTCCTGGCGTGGAGGTTTTGGGTGCTCCAGGATGCTCCATGAAGTTGAAAGGGTACCATAAAGCATGGGCATGCTGATGTATCATCATCACTGTGGGAACCAGAGCCCCGTTTGACCATTCCCAATGCCTTGTTGGCTGTTAAAGAGGACCATCCCAAAAGATCCATCGATGTATGATTTGTTCAAGATCACGGGGTTTTTTGTTCCTATGTTCACCTTGAGTTGGAACGGCACCAGAGCGAGGAACGGCACCAGAGCGAGGAACGGCACCAGAGCGAGGAACGGCACCAGATCGAGGAACGGCACCAGATCGAGGAAAAACGGCGCTGGTGCATGCAAATCCGCCTGCTCCCGAATGAGTGGGCCGCAGCCAATGGAGTGGGTGTGCCATGTCAGGATCTCTGGTGAACGGCCTTCCCCATGGTAGGCAAATTTGTACCCGTGCGCTGTGCGACTCCGGTGGTTTTGGCCGGTTAGGTGGGATCAGGTGAGTGATGGTGAGCACTTGTGGAGCTCTAATCATCGCACATGATGCGGCCCATCTGTATGTATGCCAACATCTCCAGAACGGCCTTCCGTTGGGTCCAGTGAAGGCACTGAACACACTAAGCTTGTTTCCTCATGCTTGTTTCGCAAGATCAAAATTCGGCCTCGCTCACCTTTCATTGAGTCTCAAATCATGACACACCAAAGTCCCCATATCCATCCACTCTATCCACTCCCGCGACTCTTGACAAATCTTTTGAATTGTCTGGGAAAGCGGGATGGGTTATTTTTGAAGCAATCTTCAAGAGTTGGTGTCCTTCATCTCTCATACAATTTTTTTTTGCATCCTTCAAGCAAACCTGGGACCTTGATCAACCGTCACGGCTGTCCCAATTCATGGGGACGTATTGCAATTCGTCATGATCTCGCCAATCAGTTTTCATTTACCCCGAACAACCTCTGATACCTGCATGAATCAAAGGGAAGGCGTGGTACCATTGGCGGGGCTTTCACCGGCTTCAATTACCAGAAATCTCAGCCAAAGGGGGCTGCTCAGTATGAGGACTAGAGGATATACCACAAGGCTTGATCCAAGTACATGTGTCATCCTTACCGAGCATCAACTGTTCAGGCGTTTGTTTCTGACTTCCACGAGAAGTCATTCTGTCAGTGTTCTGTCACTATTTTGCCACTTTTTGCCACTATTCTGTCGGTACATTGTCTTCAAAAGTACTCCAGTCAGCGCAGTAAACCAGTTCAAACCACACCAACATAACAGAACAGTCTAATCTGGTAGATAATTTCGTACCGTATAGTTCTCAGAGAAGATCTTTTTGTTGGCTTTTAAAACAAAGGGGTCCATCCACAGTCGTATAAAAAATGCCATGGCCGCGTCACAGCCTTTGACCTATCTCGCGAAACTATCGCAAAGGGGCTGGGTCTTAACATGGTTGCACGCGAGAAAACTCCGAGCTTGCAACCGGTGAGCTGAAACTGATGGCACCAAGTCCAAGTCTCGAAGAAGAGCTATTGTAACGGGATATACCTCCCTCTTCGTACCATCCATAGTGAGTCTGACCAAGTTTGTAACAGAGTCCTTCAACCCAAAAAAAGTATGACTCGCCCCAAATTTCCTTGGAGCTCGAGCTTTGGCTTATTAATTTGAAGGATTGGCTTAGACTCAAGGGTCAAACGGGCAACGGACGAACTGGACTGGGGATCTTCTATCTTGTATCGGGTGTGCAACGCTTTTCAAATCATTGGGGCTGGGATCCGCTGGTGTAGCCTGAGCCTTTTTAACTGCTGCTTTTTTTGAGGCCGCTCTAATTTATGAGGGGGCGAGGAATAGGCGGGAGAGACGTCTTTTATATGTTTTGCAGCCGGCCGTCAAGACTGCATGCATGGCGCCTAAATCTGAAACACCGAAGCGCGCTGACTTCCCATTTCGGCTGCTCGCGTGAAGTTGCACACCCCAATATAAAAGGAGAGGGCTGCCGCGCTGCCTCATGAATCAATACTTCATCGGTGGCTGTAAATATGAGGTGCCAGCTAAGACCATCCACCGGAAGACAGACCCAGATGATGACAAAACACTGAAAGGCTGGCAAAAACTGACCAGAAGCTGCCAAATGCTGATGAATTATAATAGTCTTTTTCCAAACTATTCGTTCTGGCGATAAACTAAACCAGAAAGCAGAATCATTTAAACCATTGAGGCAGAAATTTACACACCACGCTAGCAAAATCAATCGAACATACACGTGTTTTGTATACAGGATATACGTGAATCCAGTCCAGTTCGTCCATTGTGCGTACCTCTGTTCCCTTCCGTTCCGTATCCGTTGACCTTTGACTGGTACTGCAACTCCAATTTAGTGCATGTGTGGCAAAGTCCGGATTAAGAATCCGCAATTGAGATTTAGAGAATGGTGCGGTGAACCGTACGCCTAAGAACTGTGTCTCATTTGTTGGTTGCTTCTTATGCTGGTGTGGCTCCATTAATTCGCCGCCTTGCGTTGAATTGAACTATCCCTTAGTGATTGGTCTGGCTTCATCATGGTTATGTTGAAGGTTTACACATTTACAATTGTGTTTCATTCACAGGCTTTCCCAAGCGGTACATGGATTTTTTTCTGTAACGAATGTTAACAAGTTCTGCAAGAAACTGTTTTGCTCTGGCACCACTGGGGGTACTATCGCTAGTACTACTGCAGTGTTTGCCTCTGTGTTAAACTATGACATTGGTGAACTTGGCACTTTCACCTGACGGGAGTGATTTTTAGGGCCGACCTATGATGAACAGAAAGATAACATCAGCAATGCCAAAGTTGTAAAGAATTCAGCATTGACAGTTATGAAACACCTCCCGCACGTGCTGGTCTCCCTTAGGCGATATGGAAAGGCCTGGCATCTCTTGATGCACGAGAACAAAAGATTGAAAAGGTGAGAGGAACAGCCATGGGTTTCCATACTCTCTTACAGTTTCCAAACTTCAATATTTTTTCCAAAAGCCCAGATGGCTTTTTTCTCAAGCCTTACCTCCTTCACCACATCACTTTATGCCCTAACCTATGTGCTCAGTTAGTGGATCTCCAACATGATGAAACGAATCTGCCGAAGTGATGCACTCAAAAGCAAGTCTAAAGCTAGAGTTCGGGGATCCAAGTATTCCATGTTGAATCGAAGTATCAAATACGAAAAGGTGATAATCAATTGGATAGATGATATCTCGAGTGAGGGTCCTCCTGGGAAGAAACGGAAATTGTATGCATAAATGTACGAGCCGCGGTATCCTCAGAGAGAAGCGACTCATAAAAAGGGCTTGCATCTCATATCTGGCTATCTGGTATGGGTAGTGTGCTAGCCATGGGTGCAAATTGGGCAGCACAATTCATGCGCTTAATCTGGATCAGTGCCATCACAAGTTTCTCAATGGGAGGTCAAGTCCTCGATAATCAACTTGCTGATGTATACTCTGGGGGGTGGTTTTTATTCTGGGCCTCGCTGATGAAGTTTTATATTCGGTGACCTCCACTCAATGCAGAACTCTTCAGCTTCATGCCCCACAAAGGACCAGCCTCGTTGCTTATCCCATTGCTGATACAGAGCTCAATGAACCGTGCATTGATCTCTCTGGCTGCTGCACATCTGGACAATAAGAGTTATCTGAACAATAAAAGTCATCTGGACAATAAAAGTCATCTGGACAATAAAAGTCATCTGGACAATAAAAGTCATCTGGACAATAAAAGTCATCTGGACCATCAGAGTCGCCTGGTCAAAAGCCTCGTCCAGTGCATAATTTCACCATGCATCCGAGTGCACCAGCACCTGGTGGTTTCCGTCCGGTATACATGTCTCTACGCTAAATGGTGGTAGAGTAGGCGGTAGGTGATAGAAGTAGTACTAAAGAGGTAGACAGTAGCCGATAGAAACAGTACTAGCAAGAATGGTATATAATTGCAGCCATTGAGAGCGCGAGGGGCCGCCGAAAATAAGGTGCAGGTCAGGGGTAAGGGGAAGAATATATAAAGCCCCCCTCACCCACCGCACTCACGCTGCTTGGTTTTGCACATCTCACTGGTCTTGTTGGACTTAGCTATAACGCCTGCTGAAAATAATCGGAAACATCTTAGCGTGCAAGAGAAGCTTCATGGCATCGGATGCTAAGACGCAGAAAGTCCTCTTTGGAGGCACGTGAAGGGCATATTTGCAGCCATGGGTAGTGCCGCACCCACGAGGGATTAGACGGGCCGGTTCGTCCATCAATGAGCCATGGTGCTGGAGACTTTGCCTTCCGCGAGGCTGGCCCGCGTGAGCGAAACCCGCCTCTTCAAAGAAAGTCGAAAATTCCAGTGCAACTTATGAGGCACGTGATGCAGGCCCTCAAATGTGGTGGCTGCCTTTATTATTTTAAAAGCGGCCGGGTCTCTCCATGAGGGGCTTCTTTGTTGTGGACAATCCAATACATCTCAGGCCATGGCCGACCTGACCGCTACCTGGATCAGAAACCGCTGATAAATTCAGCTACTCGAGGTAATAGTACACAGTTGCAGATTGCCAACAGTCATGGAAAAGTAACTTGCCACAATCCGAGCTTGTCAAAACACGACTGACGACGATAGTCTGGGTCCACTAGAGAGGCACTGCATATTCGAGGCGCCCTATCAAAGCTTAATTGAACGATAGCTCTGCCTCGAGCCACCCAATGAGGGAATATCATGACTAGGTTCGAACAGAGCACGGACTTTCTGCAACGCTTGCAAGCGATGATTTCAATGTCTACACTTACGTGCGAGTTGATTGCACTTCGTGTGCTGACAGCAGAGGAGAAGGAGAGATTTGACTAATACTCAGTCAAGACTCATGAGGGCAGTCAAGGTGCTATGAATTTTCCAAGTCCCAATCCACTCACCAGGATCCATTTAGGACTCAAAGAGAAACGTTTCTGGACAGATATCCGAGATCCGAAAATTATGCTCAAAGTTTGGCACAGGGACCTTGAGAATTGGCTTATGTGGGCTACAGGCAACTATGCCGGCCGAATGGCCCATACCTAAAACCTCGTGTTGTGCATTTGGTAAATGGCACTTTTGGGTGTCAATGCGCCTATCTGCACTGGTGTTGACATCTGGTTTGACCCAAGTCCTTTCAAGCATCAAGTGGTTATGGACGATTGACTGCCAGTGTTCAATACCGTTTCGACCAATCAGGTTGAAAGTTGGGGCCAGTATCGAATCACTGATATATCCGTGGTTCACCTTTACCGTTTGACAGCGTCGACCGATTGACAGTTCCAGTGTTCAGTTTGACAGTTCCAGTGTTCAGTTTCACAGTTCCAGTGTTCAGTTTGACAGTTCCAGTGTTCAGTTTGACAGTTCCAGTGTTCAGTTTGACAGTTCCAGTGTTCAGTTTGACAGTTCCAGTGTTCAGTTTGACAGTTCCAGTGTTCAGTTTCACAGTTCCAGTGTTCAGTTTCACAGTTCCAGTGTTCAGTTTGTTGATTGCAATATGTGCCAATTTTTCACTGAACCTTTGGTGATCTCAAGCATCGAATCATCTCAAACATCTGGATTCTACAGTTGCAATCATCGAGGTTTAATACTCTGTGACCCCAACCGTTCGCGTATGGCCCAACGAGTCCTCGCTACTTGATTTTGTGGATGGTCTGGGGCAGCTCTGTTTGGTCTAAGTATTCTGCTATGGCCGTGGTACCGTTTCCGAACCGCTAAAGGCGGGCCATGGCTCGAGGGGCCGCGAGGGCTCGAGCCCTATCCCCGAGCGCGCACGTGCGCACAGGGAGGCGCGGCATGCAGTACGTGCCCTGCATTCCGCACCGCTCTATTCCTCAAAAAATTTTCTCTTTTCACTACACACGAATCATCTCTCACAATGGGTATGTGGAATCTCCTGGCGGGCCCGCCAACACAGGCAACGGGCAAATGAGGGCCAACAGCATCAGTGATCAGCACTGCAAACTGATGGAAAGAAATATTGCAGAATGGGACTGAGAGACCGATGGACAGAATGTTAAAGCCCTGGTTTGCAATCAGACAACTGGTCGCGACTGAACACCATGAATGAAAGTTTAGCAACTGCAAAGGACAGCAAGTCCATCGATGCCTGGTGGCGAAGGTGAGATTGCTATCATTCTGCCATACCCGAGCAACTAGAACCCGCAGCAGGCTGTCACTTTACATGGGACCAATTGCCTTTCCTTTGGTTCTTGCATGGGCCTTTTGCGACCTCTCGAGTTGTGCAGTTGGCTCTAGAATGAATGTGATCTTAGCCTTCTTAGCCTCGATGAACCCAATGTTCCAGCAGTGAGGCAAGGTCAGTCCGATTTGGTCTTGGTGAGGACAAGCTAGTTAGTGTCCTTGGACTTTTGATTGGCTTGGGCCATCCCGGTCTTGAGTCCCTGTTCCTCCCCCAGTCTTCAGTATCACTCGCTGGCCTAGCGGCTTTCAACTTTACTAACCTCAGTTAACGTTCCAAAGCTTAGAAAAACCTACTGCAAAGGTAAGCAGTGTCGCAAGCACACCCAGCACAAGGTGACTCAATACAAGGCCGGCAAAGCCTCGTTGTTTGCTCAGGGTAAGAGAAGATACGACCGTAAGCAATCCGGTTTCGGTGGTCAGACCAAGCCTGTTTTCCACAAGAAGGCCAAGACCACCAAGAAGGTTGTGTTGAGATTGGAGTGTGTGTCCTGCAAGACCAAGGCGCAGTTGTCCTTGAAGAGATGTAAGCACTTTGAGTTGGGTGGTGACAAGAAGCAAAAGGGTCAAGCCTTGCAATTCTAAGCGTCTTGCTTGCTATACAGTTAATATTCAACGAACCTTGATTAGTTATAGTAGGCCATAAGTTGGTGCACGCAAGTGCACTGGGGTTCTGTGCCATGTACATAGCCTGTTACTGTAGTGAGGCAACCCGAACACTAGTGCCAGGCTTCGGGCGGTGAACGTGCTTATATGCAGTACACCCGGCCTCTATCCTCTAATTGATTCTATTCCATTTGGATTCCGATTCTATACTTTATTCAGTCCGATTGGAGGCCTCGATGAGGTATTCGCCCAAGACCCGGAGTGGATTGTCTGGCTGCTCCTTACCAATCTTGCGGAGCCCCTGCAAGAGGTGTGCCGTGAGATGCTTGTTGAGGTACTGCCTGACCGACGAGCCTCCCACCATCTCGTGGACCGGCGGCGAAGTGTGCAGAGGAAGGTCGTCGTGGGACTCCTCGAGCTTGACTTTCTTGGGCGACGGTTCTTGTTGCGCCGGGGAGCTGTCCTTGGCCGTGACTTGCACGAGAGGCTGGATGTCGGGGTTCTCCATGGGGCCGAGCGGGAGCGGTGATTGGTGGATCGAAGTTTACCCGGGGAAGACGGGGTAGGTGATGTGTGGCAGCAAGGGTTTTCAAAAAAGACGGGACTCTGAATGGTTCAGGCCAAGGTGTCAGTCCAGGAAGCTAGTGTGCCGCGTGGAGTAAACTCGGATAGACTCGTCAGTGATTTCCAGATCTGCCAGATGCAGCAAGTAGGCTGGATGTATAGGTGGCCCCAAAAGAACGCTTCAGTAACGCTTGAGTGATCTATCGCAGTACTCGATAGACTGCGATGTGGTAACTTTGGAAAGTCAGTAGCCAATGCCCTGAAAGGAACGAGAATGATAGCAGGGTCGAGTAAGGAACGACGATAATCGCAGTGGCAAGTAACCGAATCGACGGTTAGGGGATCAAGCAACTTGGGGAGTCACAAGTTAGGGAAAAGGCAGATGATATCAACAAGGAATTCCAGAGATTCAGATCCTATAGAACGAGACAAGACAGGAAAGTCAGATATGCGAGACGGACAGGTCCAGGCAGGGGTGATGTTATTCGCTGAGGTAATGAGCAATTCAGACAGGTGTTCGGTCCAGACAGGAGGTTGGTCCAGACAGGAGGTTGGTCCAGACAGGAGGTTGGTCCAGACAGGTGTTCGGTCCAGATAGGAAATCACCAATTGCAATTCACAGAAGCAGAGTCACAGAGACGTGGCACTAAAACCTTCGGTGGCACTAAAACCTTCGGTGGCAACGGAGGGCGTTGGGGCTCAATGGGAAGTAGCCAGGAGTTCGATGGCCCAGGGGTCGGTCGTGCGGAGGAGAGTTTGGAGAGGCTCGCCAAGGGGCACTCAATTGGGAGGCGGGGGCGTCGAAATCTGGTGATAGTCTAGGGAAGCTCCAACAGTACCTCAAGAATGCTCCAACAATGCCTCAGAAATGCCCCAGTAATACTCAGCGACGCGCTGTGTCAGTGGCGGCAGTGAGTATGACCACTGAGGATAGCGTACGGCGACGGGGGGTACGGGTGCGCGCACGGGTCTTCCTCGCGATACTCCACCACTCCTGCTTATGCACTGCTCCTTACTCCCCCTGCTCCTTAGTCCCACTTCCTACTTGTCCGTGCTTGCTCGTCCTTCTTCTTGCTGTTTCTACCCAGTCCGGATACTTCTCAAAGCGTGATACTGGTATTTCCCTGCACGAAAACACAATTGGCCTTAACCCAGCCAATCAGACCGTTCACCATTATCCCCACTAGACCACCGGGATCTTTGCCGCCACTATACAATTAACACATCATTCCGAGTCATAGATATCGCATCTTTGCTTGTCTGAACTGTTCAAATACCACCACGTCTGCCAGTACATCCATCACACGAGCATCGTTAGCGCTCTAGTTCCTACCGTTAGAGCAGTACATTGGCTACTACATAGCTCCACCCGCTACATTCATTGATGGCAGCTATAACAGTGACATCTAATTCCCGGAACCTATAACATCATCAAACAAGCATCTGATTCAAAAGCCATAGCATCATCTGATACAAACACAGCATTACAAACTATAGCATCAAACTATAGCATCAAACTATAGCATCAAACTATAGCATCTGATCCAAACAGCTCTGATCATACAACCTAGCATCATATTATGGACCCGTTCAAGGAAGTGGAAGAGGACTGCTGGACGCAGATCCGAGAGCTCGAGCAGTTCATGCAAAAGAGCCGGCGGGTGACCCCCGACATCGAGGCGGACTTTGGCAACGGCTACCAGGAGTTGGCCGAGACGTTGGAGGATCTCCGCCAGGCCGTGCACATCTCCGAATCCAACCCCGTCCAGTTCAGCCTTTCGTCCGAAGACATTGCCGAGCGCAAGCAGATCTTGGGCCAGTTGAGCCGAAAGGTGGCCGGGCTCCAGGCTGACTGGGACAGGCACGTGTCGGACCGGCACCGGCCGCGCGAGGTCACCACCATGTCCAATCGCATCAGCCAGGACCTCAGCCCCAGACCCACCGCCGAGGGCCCCGACCGCCCCGCCTACAGGGACGGCGACTTTGGAGAAGGCGACCGAGGAGACGACTCGCTTGGGCACGTGGACCGCGAGTTCAACCAGTTCCAGCAACAGGAGATGCTCCACACACAGGACTTGCAGCTCGATTCCATTCATCGCACCATGCAGAGCCTCAACCAGCAAGCCGCCATGATGGGCGGCGAGTTGGAGGACCAGGGCTACATGTTGGACAACTTGGACGCGGAAATGGACACCCTAGCCGGCAAGCTTCTGCGAGGCATGAAGCGCGTCAACTACGTGATTGACAAGAACAGGGAATCTGCCAGCAACTGGTGCATCGGCATATTGGTCGTCCTTCTCTGCGCATTGTTGTTCGTATTGATTGTGGTGTGAGGCCTAGTCAATGCCAGGGACCAGTGCCCTGGGGCCATTGGTACATCGAGTCTCTGGCTCGAACATCTGCCGGTCGAACATCTTCTGAGGGCCATGAGCGTACGGATACGAATGTATGTCCTCGGGGTGGTCAGTCATGGCACAAGACCTGACGCGACCTATCTAATTTAATGGTGCGTCTACGGTGATAAGAGGCCCAAGCCATTTCCAAAGAGGGCGGGGTAACCAAGTGCTATACGAGCTGGCTTGGCAATGCCATTTCTGAAGGATTCGCCGGCGAAATCACGTGCTACTTAAGAGGCCGTTGCTCGTGCCAGTTCAGTGGTGTTATGGCCACGCCCTACCGCGCCATAGTTATCTACTCAACACATCAACAAACCTGGAGTTAGTTATGAACATTGCAAGTGATGTTTCAGACAAGAAAATAGTAAGGTAGCTAGGTTTTTTCCACATCGACAGAAAGTCTCGAGCCAAATGCACTCAGATTCATCATCATCACAAAGAATTGTACATACAAGTTGAGGACGATGAGGGTCAACGAGGCGCGGCGCTCGCCTTATATATTGCCGCAAGGGGTTACCCGGCGCAGGTGCCACCTAGGGCGCACGGGGGCGCGTCAGCCAAGCCGTACTGCATACAGAGCCAGCTGTCCCCACCCCTCAGCTACACTCGTAACTACACTTCTCCTAATCACCCTAACTCCTCTCGCTTACTCCTGACCACACCGACTCAAGTATGTCCCAGGACAAGTACAAGTACCGCGTGGAGGTGCAGCAGATGATGTTTGTGTCCGGAGAAACCAATGACCCGCCAATCGAAACCACATCCATCATCGAGGACATTGTAAGGGGCCAGGTGATCGAGATCCTTGTGCAGTCCACCAAGACGGCCGCTCTTCGAGGCAACAGGTCCATCACTCCGGAGGACGTGATCTTTCTTATCCGGCACGACCGGGCCAAGGTGATCCGGCTCATTACATACTTGTCGTGGAAAGACGTGCGGAAGAACACCAAAGAGGAAGGAGGCGCCACGGAGTCGCTCATGGAGCAAGAGGGCGGCACCGGGGGCGTCAGCAATGCGAATGAGCAGTCGAAATTGATCACGCGCTACAAGAAGCTGAAGATCCGCTTGCCCTGGGAGATCCAGTTCATGTTCAGCGAGCAGCACTTGGAAACCGCCGAGGAGGCCGAGGAGGTGGACGACGAGGAAAAGGCCGCCACGCTTGCTTCGCTCAAGCGCTTGAAAATGGCCGACGAACGCACCAAGAACATGACCAAGGAGGAGTATGTGCACTGGTCCGAGTGCCGGCAGGCGTCCTTCACGTTCCGCAAGGCCAAGAAGTTCCGGGAATGGGCGCAGATCTCGCAGATCTGCGAGTCGCGGCCCAATGACGACGTCATTGATATCTTGGGGTTCCTCACGTTTGAAATCGTGTGCTCGTTGACGGAGGAGGCCATGGCCATTAAGAGCTCGGAAGAGCGACTTCTCCAGCAGTCAATGCTGAAGCTCGGGCCCTTGAAGGAATTGAAGCGCAAGAGAAAATACTTGTTCGATCAGCCGGACGAGTTGGCCAAGCCTATCCAGCCCTACCACATTGAGGAGGCCTGGAGACGCTTGCAGGCAATTGACTTTAAGCACAAGGCCGTGCGCAGTTTTGGCGGCGGCATGTTGAAATCCCGCACGAAGCTCATATGACGAGCTACAGCAAGGAGTATGGGCGAGTCTGCGTGGGGCGTGCTGAACACTAAACAACACAAGGCCTTGGCGAGGCCTTGGTTGGTCTGTTTCTCTTTCCCCGGGATGGCCTTGCAGGCGAGGCATACAATTCCATGGACCTAATTATTGGTCAAGATCGAGAGTGGGCGTCATGTGTTGGAAGGGCACCAGCGGCTTGGACTGCATTTTGGTCCACGCCAGTTGATGCTTTTTGGATTCTAACAGTCTATCTAATATGAGCTGCCACTCAGCAGACATGGCGCCGTGTGGAGAAGCTCGTCCACAGCGCGGTGGAACCTGCGCCAGCCAAGAAACTGGGCCTCACTGAAGCCGGTGCCGTCTGCCATGCTCTCAGCATCTTGTTCATCAAGGGACCTCTGGAAGCGGGCCATTTGCCGGGCGTGCGGAGCCACGTCGGCACATAGCGCACCTGGCGGTATGCTATAGCACAAGGAGTTGTCCGGCAAACCTTGCAATTCCGCCTCGTCTGTGAAGGAGTTGGCCGAGCGGCTCCTCGTCTGGGCACGGCCCAAAAGTTCTTGGACGTGGCGGGGAACCCTCTTGGCCCTGCCGGCGAAAAAGTCGATCACGAGAGAGCGCATGCGGCTGATGGGCACAGGTTCCAATGCCTCGTCCGCAGGCTGGACAAGGTCGACCATCGCGTTGCCCAAATTCTTCTCGTGCGGCAAGGTCTTCTGCTTCAAGTTGGTCGACTCATCGATCATCCAGATGTCTAAGAGCTCGTTGGGCTGCTCGTCATGCAATATAGCCGAGTGGGTGTTTGTTCCGATGATGTCGCCTGCAGAGAGCACCTCCAACCTGTTGCTAGCTTCGTGCAAGCAGTGATTGGGGCAGGGGTTCTGGAGGGCATTGGAGAAGAGATCGGGATCAATGGCGGGATCAATGGCGGGATCAATGGCGGGATCAATGGCGGGATCAATGGTGGGGTCAATGGCGGGGTCAATGGCGGGGTCAATAGAATCGGCCAAGCAGCCATTGGAAGGAATGCACGGGCTATCCGGCGCCAGACAGAAGTCTATCAGCACATAGTCATTTCGTTGCTTAGAGCAAAGCCACTGGCACTGCATCAAGGAGCGGCGCAAGTCGAGGTGCCCCTTCTCTGTCCGAGTGTCCAGCATGATGCGCTCCAATACACGGTCAGAAAGATCATAGCCACACGCAAAAGAGCAGAGCCAAAGGTACTGGTGCAAAGCGGCCGTGGACTCGACCTCAAGCGACAACACGGAGTTCTGCTCCTCGGCCACCTCCAAGATGCCCTTGGGAATTGCCTCGAGGTTCTGCACGGTGAGCACAAGAGGCCGCTTCAGAAAGTTCATGACCTCGTGCACCACGGACCAGAAGGTCTTGTCCTGGTCGAACAATATATCGCAGTCCTCAAAGAGCACCACGCCCTTCTGGAAGGCGGAATTCGGATGGGAGTGTTCGCGGGCGGGCGCAGCGAACTTGGAGGACGCGCCCTCTCGGGTATAAGTCTTTGGAAGGATTTCGGTGGTGCAAAACTCCTTCAAGGACGAAAGCAAGTCCTTGCGCGAGCGCTGGTGGCCCGTGTTGATTTCATGAATATACCCATCGATGGCATGGACGGCTGCATAGATGGCGGCGGACTTGCCAGCTCCACAGTCGCCATGGATGACCAACACCGGAACAAACGAGTCCTCGTCTGTGTCGGGGTCATCCCATTCCAAGTAGTTGTCGCTGACGACAAAATCGTCTTTGCGGCGTTTTTTCTCGCGGAACTTGACGCTTCGGGGCACTCTGGTGGACTGGGTCCGAAGAATCTCAAACAGGTTGGCCAACCACATGTTGAGGAAGTGCTTCAGCGATGTTTTGACGAGGAGCGAATCGACGGACTGCGGCTTGAAGTGCTGGGGCCAGTTCAATGCAGGCTGGGGCCAGTTCAATGCAGGCTGGGGCCAGTTCAGAGGAGGCGTGGTTTCCAGTGTGACCTCTGTGGCCTCCAGTTGAGGCGTGGCGGCGTGATTGTGCAAAATTGTTCTGGCCCTAGCCTTATGAGGAGCGCTAGTCAAGGCGAGCGGGCTTCGCTTGTGGATGTAGCTCTGTATATCATGTACCGACTGCGAGTATGAAAGGCTGGAAGCCAAATGTGTGTAAGAAAGGGCGGGGGCCGAATGAATGTATGATGATGAATCCAGCAATGGCCACTCAGTTGATGATGAATCCAGCAATGGCCACTCAGTTGATGATGAATCCAGCGGTGGCCACTCAGTTGATGATGAAGCCAGCGGTGGCCACTCAGTTGATGATGAAGCCAGCGGTGGCAATTCAGTTGATGATGAATCCAGCGGTGGCCATTCAGTGTCGGGCTCAGGCACCGCCGAGGGCCGCTTCGGAGTTCGGGCTTGGCCTCTGGACCTGGGTCGATGCGGCGCGGGCGCCTCTCCTGTGACATGCATCAATTCTCGGGAGATGGGAGGCGGGTCTAGGCCTTTGAGTTTCTGGATCAGGGTCAACCTGGGCGCGGTGTTCTCGGAGGCTTTCTTCATCATCATGGCAAAGGCACTGTGGGCGCCCTTGAGGCGACGGGGGCCGTCCGAGGTGGCACTTGAGCCTGCGCCGGCGTCGTTCCCATCGAGGCAGCCGCCGAAGCTGCCAAAGTTGCCGTTTCCGCTCGTGTACAAGGGATTCAGCTGCCGCACCACCTGTTGTAGAAAATTGCGGGGGAGCCGGAGCGTCACCTGGCACGTCGGAGGAGTGGCAATCAGCCGCAACACGTGCGGCAGAACCTTCAAGCACACCTTGAGCGCCCAGGCGCCCTTGGTGTTGCGGTACTTTTTGGAGGGGTAGCGCGCGAGGATGCTGGTGATGGGGTTGGGGTCCCCCTGGGGCACTTTGGGAAGTTGCAGCTCCTGCGCAGGCAAAACAGGGGGCGCAGGCAAAACAGGGGGCGGAGGCAAAACAGGGAGGGATTGTTTCTTGAGGAGCTCCCTGGCAGACACACTCTTCAGCGACGAGTACACTTTTTTTTCCAATTCCTCCAAGTCATCAACGGCGGGCACAGGCGCGGCCACGCGGGCCTGCTTCTGTTTCTTGTTGGCATGTTGGGATCCCAGTAGCACCGATAAGAGGCCTCTGGAGCCGGAGCCGCCGCCGTGGCCTGCGGAGGGGTTTGACCGAAGCTGGTGATTTCTGGGGGGTTCATTCGACGTCTCCGTCCGTGGCCCACTCTGCATCGGACTCTCTGTCAGAAGCCCCTTTTCTGTCCATATCCCCTTTGTCCATATTCCACTATCCGTCAGTGAGCCCCCTCCCTTCAGTATCCCCCCCTTCAGTATCCCCCCCTTCAGTATCCCCCCCTTCAGTATCCCCCCCTTCAGTATCCCTTCGATCAGAGCCCCACCCTCCAAGCCACTCCGCGGCTCCCCCGGCATCGCCCATTCCACACGAATGTGCTGTGCATAAGAAGCACATGGTTCAGCAGCCGCTGCTTCAAGTGACTTCGGCATGGGCCCAGAAACGTCCAAGACGGTCATATCACTCGTCCCGGCGGCACAGCGCGCAGACGCGGAGTCATGGTCGCAGGGGCGTCCCGGATCCAGATGCAAGGAGACGAGGCTCTCGGGGCTCGAGGAGACGAGGGGATCGTCATCCAGAACAGGCAGACTGGAGCGGGCCATTCCTTGGCGGTGGGAACGCAAGGCGAGGTAGTTTTCCAGGCCGAGGTTCATACGGGCCGAAGCGCGTTGGCGTCGCGCTCATGAGGCCGCGCCGGTGTGCAGGCCTTGCACCCGTCAAACTGTCTGGTCTTTTAGAATAGCTCAGGATAATCCATGGCCGACACTCCACCCGTTTCTTGGTGCCAGAGCACATCAATCAGCCAATTGATGAGTGGCCTTTTGCAGAATGGCCTTTTGCAGAATGGAAAATGACGCTCCCCGAGACTTTTGACGCCATCACTGCATCTTCTACCGCTGGACATCTGCCTGTTTAGTCCATGGCGCTGCAGGCGTACCGTTTCGAAGCGGAACGAACTAGCAAAACAGTTTAGGCCTATTCCCCGAGTATCCTCAAGCGACGGGCAGGAAGAAGAGGTATAGACGCCACATGAACTGTGCTAGTCATGTCGCTCGAACCCCCTGAACCTGCAGATAATGGGCATGGAGCAAGAAGTTGACCAAGTCTTACAGAAGCAAGTGCTGCTCTGAGCGGGGCACAATGGAATTTGGTCACAAATAGTCTCCCATAGGGCGCTATCAGATACAAACGCGGCGGTTGTCTCACTGACTCTAATGCCGATTGAGTATTCGCCTCGATGTGGGGATCTAACATTGCAGCGCCACTTGTTTGTTTTTTACTTGATTCAACCGCGTCTCAGAACGCTTCCTAGGTGTTCCACAGTCATGAGCCCGTGGGTTTTGGGGAATTGCTCTCGCTTCCACATTGGAGTATGAGACGTGCCCGGTTGCCTCGCCCCAAAGCATGGCCACAACCCGAATGATGGTTCCAAACCTTCAAAAGTTACCCATCAGTGCTTTTGTCTTTAATACTATTTGGGGTTTTGTATTATTGCCGTTCAGCTGCAATTCAAATACCACTCTTGTCTCTATACGGATACTGGACGGACTCCATGGCATTCACCAGGACATGCCAAAGGAACATGCAAAAGCCGTTTTGATTGAATGATTGTTTCCAAACTCATACCGTGTCCAAAACGCGTTCCTAATCCGGCGGACTTTAGTCCAAAGAATATGTTGATGCGACTCTCTAGCCTCTATTGCTTGCCCAAAAGCAAATAGTCTATGGTGTTGGGGGTGCTCTTCCTTGAGCACGCGCTTGTCTTTGAGGGAGTGGTGGAGCCATGTGCCAAATCTTGCTTTGCCTATAATTTGCTTCACCTTCGAAATGGCTATTCCGTGCAAATGGGCCCAATAAATGAGTGAATGGCCCAGCAACTGTGCAGTTCGAATGGAAACCTCAACCTGCCTGCGGAACGGGGATGATATGTGCAGAAAAGGATTGAGTATAGGGATACGTACCTCCTGTGATTGGGAATGCAAGTTACGAATGGAATTAGCAGCGCAGTGAAACAGGGATGACCCAAGTGGATTACGCCTGTATTCTGAATGGGTTCTAGAGGCCACAACCTACATGGCACACCCGGAGGGCTACATTAGAAGAAGAAAGAGCTTTGGTCAGAATAACGAAGTCACTCTAGGGATTGAAGCAAGCCCAGGGTGTGGCATCAAAGTAGCGACCGAACCATGAACTTGGGGGATGGTGGCAGTGGTTTTTGGATTACACAATGGCCCCAAAAAAGGAGTGAATGGAGTGAATGGAGAAGAGTGGTTGTCCCAGCGGTTTCAGCAGAGAAAGTGCATCACAAGTGCGCCGCAGGCTTGAATAGGCCGTAAAAATGTCCATTCTAGGATGCAATAGCCCCGATACTCTCCACACTAGCGTGAATACACTCCACCCATGGCGTAGGACAAAAATGACCCATGTATCGAGAGCGGACGAACGTCTCGATGTACACTACACCTTGTGGTACCGCTTGCAGTTGGAATCTAACTTGGTTTTGGTAGATCCTGGTGTTTTACATATAGACCGAATGAATCAGTTCTTGTAATTACTCTACCGTCTTTGTCGTGGTCTCTGTCGTGGTCTCTGTCGCAGTCTCTGTCTAGCCTCCTCCATAGCCTGCTCTTTGATGTCTAGTGCTCAAAGATATTCTTGTCCCACGTTGGCCACCCATGCTTTTCAATTCATCAGTATTTGTAGCGTCGGCCCGAGCGATGAAATTGACGTTTCCGTGGCACATGATGCTGTTGGAACGTGAGAATGAGTCCCCCAGAGGGCACCGCATGCTCACCTGGCTGTATACAGACGAAACAAGGGTTGAAGTGGTTGACAACTTAAGCCTGGGTGCATATGCACAAGAGCTTAGTTAGAAGGGATTAAAATGTCTCTCCCTCTACCTCCTGATTGAGCGTTGGCATGACGACGATGCAGCCCTACAACGGGCTGCGGCTAGTGAAGGCCCCTCTCATTATATAAGGGACCGCCGCCCCAAAGGACGGGAGTAATCAAATAAGGAAATAAGCCTAGTATATCTGAATGCAAGAAACGAAAGAATGACTACTGAATTTCCAGAATTAAGAAGTTGTTAGAAGACAACGTGACATCTGTACCAGACTATGGGAGTACATCACCACTCCCAACAGGTGCAGCTGAAGCAGGTGCAGGAAAAGTGTTGCAAAACTTCTCCTTGATGTTGAGAAGAACCTTACAGAAGCATTGGCAACGTGTAGTGCTTTGTGCATGCCAATGAATGGCTCCGGAGTTAATGCAAATGACTCCGGAGTTACTCAGTGAGAAGCCAGAAAGAGGAATATTTAAGGTGATTCCCGCGAGGATTGGAAGGCATCAGAAATTCAAGGATATAGAATACGAGAATCACTTCGGATTACCTTGAGAATATAAGAAGACGAAGTTAGAGTACAGAAGTTCCTCATGAAAAGTTATTGGAGACAAGGAGGTAACCATTCCTGATGATGCGAGTATACTAATTCTCAACATGCACTCCCCAGACCAGTATATATGGTGGTAGAGTTATAGCTAAAAATGGTGTATATAATGAAAATATATGCTGATGTTCTTTATATCCTGGCGCAATGAAATTGTTGGAACATGCTTACGGTATTCCTAAAAAAGTAAATAAAATAAACCGGAATTTACATGGTGTATACAAAGTAAATATAATTCATAATGATCAAAAACCTTTTATTATTTGGATTTTGTACCAACAAGAGATGAATAGATTAAAGTGGGGTTGGTTTAAATGTCATCAAGGTATTTATCATACTTATTGTCAGGTTCAATAGGCGTAAGGACTTGGAGAAGATGTATTTGTTGATTCTAGTAAACGAAGGGGAATCACCCGAGTTATATAGGAATGTCGGACACGACTGCGCCACCGGATTCGGCCGATAGAGCCTAGACCGGGCTGGTCGTGCCGAGTGGTCGACCGGATAAGCCTCTCGAGATAAGGACCTATCGGTCTAGAACTCGGAGGAAGAGAACCAGAGCGGTTCGGACCGAGCCTGGGGGCAAGGTCCGACGTCACACCGCGTCTAGCCGCACATCGCAGACAAGTTGAGCGCCTATGGGTAGCACACTGTCCATGGGGAGTCTAACAGAAAGGGCTACATATAGATTATTAGTCCTCATGCTTCTCCTTCAAGAATGACTATTGGTGATTGGGCAATAGAGAACACGAAGCAAAAGATATTGAATTGAAAACAAGTGTCCATATACTCACTTGAAGCATAAATAGATCCATTGCAACACAGAAATCAATGTGGTTAAGAGAGAATAACAAAACAACCAGAAATCAAGGTGGTTAAGAGAATAACAAAACAACCCAGAAATAAAGGTGGTTAAGAGAATAACAAAACAACCAGAAATCAAGGTGGTTAAGAGAATAACAAAACAACCCAGAAATAAGGTGGTTGTGAGAGAATAACAAAACAACCCAGAACTGGAAAAGCTGGTTAGGTTAGGTCAAATGGAAAGCAGTATCTTTGAGTACTTGGAAAACAATACATGAATCATGGTCCGTGGGTTCTACCTATTCAAAGTGGTGCCCTTCTCTGGANAGTATCTTTGAGTACTTGGAAAACAATACATGAATCATGGTCCGTGGGTTCTACCTATTCAAAGTGGTGCCCTTCTCTGGAAAAGTCACTCCCTAGCTCTACTACTTACCCCTTACATCATGCTCAATTCCATGAGTAGGTGACGATATCATATTA
>NKZP01000978.1:4752-53196 GCA_002370765.1 Metschnikowia similis
CCCCCCCCCCCCCCCCCCACATTGTTTCTTCTGTCCCACCTTTTCATTTCGAGCATGCCCCCTAAGCCCACGTCGTATAGAGTGCGAGCAGGTGGCGAGCCCTGCCCATGGGAACGAGGGCAGTATGCCGGAGCGTGCTCGCAACGCCTTACTGCGCACGTGGGCCCGTGGCAGGTTGCCACTGGGCGACAGTATGCAGATCCTGGAAGGAGATTGGTTAGGGCCATAATGCCGGATGCGTGCCGCTTGAGACGGGGCGATGTTTCAGAGGCCCAGTCGGCCGCTGGTGTCGGCCGAGCTGGGGCCCAGGGCATTGTTTCATGGTCCCATGCGACATAATGGTTTGGCCGCGCTGGTCTCTAGACCGATGCGCAGCCTGCATACACCCGCGATCCGTGCGCGCGGCCGAAATTTTCCACTATATATATATACGTCTCTTCTCCCACTTTTTTCTAACCCCAAAAATGTCCGCCACAAACTACAAAGTCCAAGATATCTCGCTCGCCGCCTTCGGCAGAAAGGACATTGAGTTGTCCGAAAATGAAATGCCCGGTTTGATGTACATCCGCAAGAAGTACGGGCCCTCCAAGCCCTTGAAGGGGGCCAGAATCGCAGGTTGTTTGCACATGACCATCCAGACCGCCGTCTTGATTGAGACCTTGGTAGAGTTAGGCGCTGAAGTCACCTGGACTTCTTGCAACATCTTCTCCACCCAGGACCATGCTGCTGCTGCTATTGCCGCCGCCGGCGTGCCCGTCTTTGCCTGGAAGGGTGAGACCGACGAGGAGTACGAGTGGTGTATCGAGCAGCAATTGTTTGCCTTCAAGGACAACAAGAAGTTGAACTTGATTTTGGACGATGGTGGAGACTTGACCACCATGGTCCACGAGAAGTACCCAGAGATGTTGGAGGACTGTTTCGGAGTGTCTGAGGAGACCACCACCGGAGTTCACCACCTTTACAAGATGCTCAGAGACGGCAAGTTGAAGGTCCCTGCCATCAACGTCAACGACTCGGTCACAAAGTCCAAGTTCGACAACTTGTATGGATGCAGAGAATCCCTTGTTGACGGTATCAAGAGAGCCACCGATGTCATGATTGCCGGTAAGGTGGCAGTCGTGGCTGGTTTTGGTGATGTCGGAAAGGGATGTGCCATGGCCTTGACCGGAATGGGTGCACGCGTCATTGTCACGGAGATCGACCCTATCAACGCCTTGCAGGCTGCTGTTTCTGGCTACCAGGTCGCTACCATGGAGGACGTCGCATCTATTGGACAGATCTTCGTCACCACTACTGGCTGTCGTGACATTATCACCGGCGAACACTTCTCCAAGATGCCAGAGGACGCCATCGTGTGCAACATTGGTCACTTTGACATTGAGATCGACGTTGCTTGGTTGAAGGCTAACGCCGAGTCCGTGGTCAACATTAAGCCTCAAGTCGACAGATTCTTGATGAAGAACGGCCGCCACATCATTTTGTTGGCCGAGGGAAGATTGGTCAATTTGGGCTGTGCCACCGGCCACTCCTCGTTCGTGATGTCGTGCTCCTTCTCCAACCAGGTTTTGGCCCAGATTGCTTTGTTCAACGCCGAGAACAAAGAATTCAGAGGTAAGTTCCCCGAGTTTGGAAAGAACAGCAAGTTCGACGTTGGTGTCCACGTGTTGCCTAAAATCTTGGACGAGACCGTGGCCAAGTGCCACTTGGACCACTTGGGTGCCAAGTTGTCTGTGTTGAGCGACAAGCAGGCTGACTACTTGGGCATTCCTAAGGAGGGTCCTTTCAAGGCAGACATCTACAGGTACTAAGCAGCGTTTGCTAGTACATCTACTTGAATTGCATCTTCTTCTACTTCTGCATCAACTGCATCTAATGAGTTACTTCTTTTCTATTTTTTTATGATGGTTTCAAGTGGGTCAACGGTGGTATATCCTCAACGGAATAAACAATGATAGTTTGGTCTTGCACGCACGTGTGTCACGTGCGTCTGCTCATTGTCCTGCCTATATAAGGGCGCCCAAATTCCCTTCTATCTACTAAACTTTTTTGTAAGTCCCCTTCTTTTTAACCTCCCTCCCCAGACTCTTGCACTGACCGATTGTGCTTTTTCATTTGTGCCTTCCAATTGTGCATACCATTGGTGCCTATCATTTGTGCCTACCAATCGTGCTTATCTATCTGGCGAGCGATTGAGATTGCCCCTGTGCATCGACCCACTGCCATCATTTTCCCGGGCCAATTGCCTGCGTGAAACCTCTTTACTTTCTCTCGCAGGGCCCTTTCTCTCGGCGGTTAGCTCGAGGCTCAAAGTCGTACGTCGGGTCGAAAAGTACCCAGTCGTTGTGCCCTCCGGGACTTATCTCCGCGGTCATTGACCTGATCAGTCTCAACCCTCAAGTTTACCTATAAGCATGCTTATGGTGGGTTTGCTTGGGCTTTCCGTCGCCCTTGGCCAAGTGGTGATGGACCGATTTGCAGCGTTTGAAAGCTGCCCCGGGAACTTGCCGGAGACATGCACCAATTCCACGCCAATTGAGAACTCGTGCTGTTTCGAAGCGCCGGGTGGCATCATGCTCCAGACGCAATTTTGGGATTATTATCCTCCCATCGGGAAGGCCGACGCCTTCACCTTACATGGTCTCTGGCCCGACAACTGTGACGGCAGCTATGAGCAGTTTTGCAGAGGGACGTTGAACATCGGAAGAGGAGATATCGAGCAGATCGTCTCGCTGGAGTTTAAGGACTATGCGCTCTTCTCCCAGATAAAAGAGTCGTGGAAGAACTTCAATGGCGACGACGAACAATTGTGGGTGCACGAGTATAACAAGCACGCGACCTGCATAAAGACGCTCTGGCCCGAGTGCTACGGCGCCACTTTCAAACGCCACCAAAATGTCTACGACTTCTTCAAAACCGCTGTGGATTTATATGAGCAGTACCCGACATTCAAGTTCTTGGCGGCCGCTGGAATCGAGCCTTCGACGTCCAAAACCTATACGCGGACCCAGATCGCCAACGCATTGAGTGCGGGATTCGGCGGCCACAAAGTCTATTTCAAATGCAATCGGGACAGGGCGTTGCAGGAAATTTGGTACTACCACCACCTCCGCGGACCATTGAAGAATCAACAGTTTGTTCAGATCGACGCGTTGCTCGACTCCAACTGCCCCGTTCAAGGCATCAGGTTCTTGCCCAAAGGAAAATACAGTTCGCATCCAGACCCGCCACAGGACCCGGGCAGGACCTCGGGCCACGTACGCCTTTCGGCGCATCCTGGCTGTCTCATCAGCAACGGCCAGTTCTACCAGCACGGCACGTGCGCGACCTTCCGTATGGAAGACCTGCAATTTGGCGGCTACAACCTCATTTCGTCCAAGGGAGTCTGCGGTGTCAACGGAGATGGCGAAATCTTCTGCAACAATCGAAACCAGCGCCTGCAGTACCAATTTACCTACGACGAGGGAGACAAGACCCTTTCATACGGGGGAAAATCCGACTGGTGCTTTAATCATGAACACAAGCACGGAACAGGCCGCTTCCAACAGATTCCCGTAATGGTGGGAAAGGAAAACTGCGATAGCTTTAAGTTGAAGTTTGGTTAGTGATTGACTATTGGAGACTCAAGGGCAGAGCATTGGGACTATGAACACGTGATCAAGTTGTGAATAGTTGAGCTCGTGGAGGAGCATGCGTCCACAAACAAGCTTGATCAAAGCACGAGTGCTGGCCAGCGGCACCAAGGACAATGATTAGATCTGCAGATTTGTAAATGATTTTGATTTTAGTGGAATGCCAAAATACTAGTGAATGCATATTGTGATTTGGCCAAAAGTATCCAGTCGTTTTAGAATCTAGCGATGCGTGTCCAGATGGTGTCCAGATGGTGTCCAGATGGTGTCCAGATCGTGTCCAGATCGTGTCCAGATGGTGTCCAGATGGTGTCCAGATAGTGTCCAATGACCAGTGTTCAGTGGCATTCCTGTGACTCATGTCTTGTCTAGTGTGCCGGATACATGTTCACACTACAGAATTCAAGATGGGCACACAATGAAGACGGCGGGTGCACTAGGGCGACTCTTACCAACACAGACATGCGAAAGGTTCGCCTACTTGACGCGAGTGGCCTCCACCATTCTTTCGTGGAGATAGTCGCTTAATTTGAGCAAGCCACTGCCATTGCACAAACGATACAAGGCATTGGGCTCGTACGTGCCCGGCACAATCTTCCCCCCGTTGTCAACCAACACATAGCCAAATATGTCGTCCACATTTGGTATGCGGGAATACTTAGGAGTTTCTCGGAGGTCATATATGGGCATATAGGTCAGCGCATTGACGCCGGCCTCCATGATGAAGGTAAAGTCGTGATGGACGGATTCACCGATATTTTGGTGGAGCATTCGAAGAAACTCGGCGTTGGTCTGGAACGTGCTAGGAGTGATTTTCTGGTATGGCGAGTGGCCAATAGCCAAAGAGTCTGGGTTGGGACTTAGATTGGCAAGAAACTTGCCTGCTTTCTCGTGGACGAAGACCTGGGAGTTTCCGGCCACGCGCGAGAAGAAGCGGAGCTGCTGAAACATGGCAAAGGAGCTTGGGATGGGACTGGGCGGGCAAAGAAAGATGAGGAGGCCTGCTTGTCTCGCCCGTGGTGCAGGAACGCGTGTATGCAGGAACGCGCGTCACGTGGCCACCGGGCTGCGTCTAGGTCCGCGCGAAGCTCGTTCAAGACATGACTCATTTGATGTGCAGTCTCTGAGTATCTTCGTTCGATATGAAACGGTTCAGTCCGCAGTCAGTGGACAGCCACGTGCCCTATGTAAAGTGACAGTGACTTTTTACTCGATGCGCATCAATCTCGGTGCTTGGAGTACCATGACACGACGTGCACACGTGTACGGCTGATGGCATATCCATGCCTCGGATTCTCAAGGTGATGATGCTTTTCATAACGTGGGCACGGTGGGAAAAAGAGACTTCCTAATCAGGACTATTACATTGCTGAAGATTTAGTGGGCTGGCCATGGAGCGGTCACGTGGTGGGGATTTCCTGAGAACTCTTCCAGAGCAGGCGGATCCCTGACCTTTGCTAGAATGTTCGCTGAAGTGGTCGTTTCGGTGCGTACGTCCAACAACGTTGGGCGGCCGCGGGGTGTACGGGTGTCGCGGTGGCCGAGCCCCGCGCGTCAGTGAGTTTTCAGGGACAAGCCAGCGGGGTAGTTCTCCACAACTGAGCCGTTGTATACCCGACATCAGTGTTTGAATATCTCCTCCCTCGACACCTGTACCAAATGCCTCAGCATCTTGTAGACCCATTAGACCTTCATGCTGAGTGTGAAGCGCGAGCCGGATCCGGAGCGGTATATGTGCAGGACCGGCGTTATGTGCAGACCCTTGTGATGCATAGCTGAGGCGTGGTGAGCGACAATCACCCGTATCAGGACATTTGATGCAGCTGAAACGGCGGATGTGCAGGGAGGTGATATCCCCGCGTCCTTAGGTGCTCCCGGTGGCGGATGCGGGAGCTCCGTAGAAAAGTATATAAGAGAGGCACCCGCCCATATTGCAACATTAAGAAAGAAACGGTCATCCTCAAGATCCCAGGACGCATAGATCTAAATTGGAATGGACATGACTGACTCGAATAGAATCACCAGCACCTAATGATAGCAGTGCTCCAGAGAAGGTGCAAAGGAGCGTGGCGCTCTCTATTTGGAAAAGGACCTTGCCTGTTAGATCCACCATGGATAGTGCCCATGGATACACACTTGACCTGTGATGTGCGGTTGCAAGGCAGAATCTTCAGAGACCCGCATGCAGGGAGGTGGGTGCAATTGCAACCGTCCTCCTTCGAAGCAACGTCGTGGTTTCCTCGGATACAGACCCGTATCGGATGCCATTTTTTTCTGAAACTAACACGATCGGACTTTCAGACTTTATAAGGACCAGCTATTTTGCTGGTGATTTCTTAAACATGTGCCAGCCATCTCGACGTGGTAGCCAGCTTGTTCCTTAAGCGACAAAAACTAGCTCAATATAAGGATCAAAATGGCGTGACGGCCTTGGCCAGTTTTCCTATGAAAGTATTGGTGATCCCCTTGATTTAGGGATCATCGATGAGCAAATCTCGACGTCCTAGAGAATCTAGCCTTGCCCATGAAACGTTTTAGGTATATTTCTACTTCGTTGATCCCTGGACAAAGGAGATCCGTTGTGTGGACAACTGCCTAGGCCCGGTCACCTTATCTGATGAAAACGCCCCATCTGCCTTGTTTGACGGTCACGGGAAACAGGCCGTTGGTGTCACGGCCGCTGGCACCTCGAAAGGCCCCATTCGGGCTAGGTTTAGGGGAAATGGCCAGAGGCGGGTCCGAGCATCCATCCAAAAAAACACAACGTTGAAACCAAACCCACAACGTTGAAACCAAACCCACAACGTTGCATCCGATAAGCTGCAACTGGTCCCACGGCTAAGCCTCGAAGCTCGGATAGCATCACTTCCCATCAACGGCCCTGATGCCCTGACGACGCAACAGCCCTACTTGAGGGGTTGTGGTAACCATCACCCGCACCAATACAAAAAGAAGGGACTGTTGCACGAGCTTAAAATAATAATCAAGATTTAGAGGATGGTGAGTGTTAGATTCTTGTGTAGTTGTTTAACGTCAAGTACTTAAGAGAAGGTGTATTCGTTGATGATCCCTGAAACAAGGGGGTCCCTCCAAACTTATATAGCTAAAAGTGGCCCGGGCCGCGTGAGACGTGGTCCTGATTGCACCACGTTCAGCCGGCGTGGGGGCACGATGGCGCCATTCTTGGCAGAAGTGGGGTTTTGGGACACGGCGCTGGTGCCGTTTCGTCTAGAACCGCGGAGATCGGCGGCCACAGATTAGACACGCTTTCTCCAGGTGGGGTTTCGACGGTTTCCCCGTGTAACCATCGTAGGTAATTGTGTAACCATCGCAGGTTATTGTGTAACCATCGCAGGTTATTGTGTAACCATCGCAGGTTATTGTGTAACCATCGCAGGTTATTGTGTATCCATGGGTAGTGCGCTGCCCATGGTGGATCTAAGTGACTTAGTAATATGTCTACCGATACCACACCCACAAAAATCACCTCCTCCGAAAGTTCAAGCACCGAAACACTTGCACCGGTAAAAACAAGTACAATGTTTACACGTGATGAGAAGATTCCACAGGACCTATCCGTCTTCGTAGTATTGTGAGAAACAGTCTGTTATGGTGCAATCTGGAAACGGAGATACACTCTTTACATTAAAACGCTGTATACTAGCGACTCCTGACGGAACAGAAGTCCCGCGGGGATTTGAGCGGATTTCGGGCGTGTTTGCGCTGATAAACGGCCTGCTTTCGCTAGTTGACGGCCTGCTTTCGCTTATTGTTGGATCGTGGAGGCATGCCCATGGTGGACCTGACATTCTTGATCCACAAAGATGCACCAATATAATGAATTATATTTTGAATTTGTTAATAGTTATAAACAAGATCAAAAAGTATTGAATATCGCAGCTAAACCTTGTAATAAAGAAGACGATCACCAATTACTGTTGAAAAGTGAAAATTATACATGTAGAAGGGAAATTTGAGTTTATTTACTATGGGTCAAATAGTAGAAATGGGTAATAAAAATATAAAGCTTTTTCTTCGCTTGATACTATTAAACCTAATTTATTATCAGATTTACGTTCTATTATTCTATGCAGTATTTTATCCAGTTTTCTTATATTCAATCTAAGTCGGACCAATTTTTAATTATAGATGAGGAAAAGAACCTTTATTTAATCTTGAAATACGGTCCATCTATCGTTTTACCTGATTTATTTATATCTACAATTTCAGGATCTGCTACAACACCAGGAGTATTAGTCATACTTCTTTTATCACCTGGTCCTGAAAAGTGACAGTTTCTTTCATACATGACTTAGAAGAGCTTTATATGATAAGAATCATGTTATATCCTTTTTTAGTTGTTTAACGTCAAGTCCTCAAGAGATGATGTATTCGTTGATGATCCCTAAAACAAGTGGGATCATCGGCTCTTATATCGAAAAGTGTCCAGCCCAATCGCGCTGGCTTCGAACTCTCTCTTTTCAGGCGCGAGCCAGCCGCCTTTAGCTGGCTGATAACCCTTATGCGGGAGAGTGACAGCCAGCCGGGTTGCTGGTGCCGTTGGGAGATCCCAATGGGGTTGGTATGACCCGGAAAGGGTAACTGCGGCGAGACTGCATCGAGGAAGCCACGACGTTCTAACGAAGTGGGCGGTCGGAGTTGTGCACGCCTTTCTCCAGGTGGTGTTTCGACGGTTTCCCCGTGTAACCATCGCAGGTTATTGTATATCCATGGGTAGTGCGCTACCCATGTTGGATCTACAATTAGATATACCTAAATAAGGATTTTTTCGGCTGTGCTTTATCCAACGTATTCATAGAATTTAAAATAGCTGATTTATTTGCATGACATCTGATATGGTTATCTTTGTCTATATCCCATACACCATAGATATCATAAGTCACAAATACTTGGATTTATCCATTTGTCAGGTTCGATAGGTGTAAAGACTTAGAGAAGATGGATTTGTTGATGATCCGTAAACGAAGGGGAATCACCCGAGTTATAGAAATGTCGGGCACGACTGCGCCACCGGATTCGGCCGATAGAGCCTAGACCGGGCTGGTCGTGCCGAGTGGTCGACCGGATAAGCCTCATCGAGATAAGGGCTTATCGGTCTAGAACTCGGAGGAAGAGAAGCAGAGCGGCTCGGACCGAGCCTAGGGGCAAGGTCCGGCGTCATACCGCGTCTAGCCGCACATCGCAGCTCACTTGAGCACCTATGGGTAGTACACTACCCATGGGGAGTCATTTCTTTTACATTAAATCCTTTCAGGTACCATACAGAAGAAGGTTAGCTGTAGAAAGGGTTTTAGGTCCTAATTTGGATATAATGGTTTAACAAAGTCAATATAATTATGTGGGCTATCTTTACTATATGCAGGCATACCAGGAATATCTGGTTCAGCTCCGAATTCCCAATCTAAATCTATCTAAATTATATTTATTAGCAAATTTAGCTATATTGGGTGCAATTGTATCTCTGTTAGCAGGTGTCACTCCACCCTAAATATTTTATATGTAGAAGGATTGTACTACAATCCCATCCCCCAAAACTAGGTACTTTTTTAGGTTCAAAATATGAAATTCGCTACTTTTAAATTTAGAATTTTCAATATTACCCCAGTATGGCACCAGCAAGTGGTGCCCCGAGACCAACGACTTTGAACGTGGGTCTGGCACAAAGCTGGCCGAGTATGCTTGGACAGTGATTTGGATCATAACCTGTAAAGAGGACAATTCCTGTTTAACGTCATAAATGGGTGCATCAGGAGGTAGCATAAACACTGTGACTTGTGGACTGTTTTGAGAAGTGACGCCCAAGAACATAATATAGTTCAGGGGTAGAAATACCCGTGTCTGTAGTCAACTTGGTTGGAATTATCGACTTGTAGTCGTTGTTGCTCATACCCTGACGATCAACCATACTTTTGTTAAGAAGAATTGTTGCATAGGTATCAGGAATCTCAACCCAGCGTTTGATCATTTTATCGAACTGTGCATCGAATGATTTCTGGAGTTTATCAATCTTGTCGGAAGGACCATCGTAGTGTCCAGGAAAACCGTCTGGGGTGGAGTTTTGATAAAACATAGTCAAGGTGGATCGTTTTTAGTTTGACGTGTTGCTGTAAGAAATGTGCCTTCACATTTCATGGTTGGAGCCTTCACATTTCATGGTTGGAGCCTTCACATTTCATGGTTGGAGCCTTCACATTTCCTGTTGGTAACAGCTGTCAGGATCACACCTTTATTGTCACAATAGGATTTGATCTTCGTTTCCAGATCTATTTCTAGCAATGGGTTTTTAACCCACCGCATCATCGACACTCATTGCCGAATTGTTTGCGCTCCACACAACCACTCTTGAGGCATGCACGAGTCCAATGTTGTCTTGTGACATCTTTTGATGCCCTGACCTGCATTAGTTTGTATCTTTGCATCGTATTAGTGTAAAGTGGACCAGGGGAAAATCTTAGGCAATAATTAGAAAAATAAACAAATGTCACTACAGAAAATCTAAGAAATGATGGGTGTATAAATATAGATATCGTACTAGTCCCAGCTTTTGGATCGATTTGGCGTCACCTGGGTGTGGATCTTCAGCACCACTGCCTGCATCAAATGAACAAGCATTAGCAGCTTGTAATTGGTGTCGACTCTGATGAGCCACGAGGCTGGTTGTCTTTGAGGGAGCTCTTGGTCCCGTTCGAACCTGCTACAGCCCTGCTACAGCCCTGCTACAGCCCTGCTCCACCCGTGACTGTCCCAAGGTCAACAGTACGTTGGTGACGCACCATGAAGGGTAGTTTAGTCTAGCCACTTTCCACGTTAATGGTTAGAAGAATGTTGAGGCTTGTCGCAGACCCTTCTTGACCCGCCGTCTTTTGTCCTTGACACTTGCTCTACCTTTCTTCCCAGCACCAACACATCATCCACATGGAGTGCGAGGACTTTATCGTTTGTTCATTGAGTAATTCCTTCATTGAGTAAATCCTTTGAGTAATTCCTTCATTGAGTAAATCCTTCATTGAGTAAATCCTTCCTTGAATTATCTTGTTCATTGAGTAACTGTTGCTCGTTTAAGGGTGCACGGTCATGCCTAGCGCTCTTGATGAGTATTGATCAATTGAACACATGGAGCTTGCTTTGACCATACATGAACTTGTCTTGGTAACGATGCTGCGTGAGTGCCGTGACTAAGAGGGATTGGGCGGTTGAAGTATTGTGACCATCTCCTCGTGTAAAACACCTCTTCTCCTCGTGTAAAACACCTCTTCTCCTCGTGTAAAACACCTCTTCTCCTCGTGTAAAACACCTCTTTAGACCGAAAAATGCATCTGGGTGCTGGTCCGGTTCAAGCATGGCTCCTATAATAAAGCTCCTCAGCTCTGCACGGAGGCGGTTGAAAATCAACAGTCACTGGGAAGGGCGGTGGAGGTGTCTGCATTGTAGCTAGGTGCACGCGGAGCACCCTTAATCAACCATGGACATGTATCCGTGGTGTATCGAATGAATCAGCAGTCAGTTTACATTATCAAAGAGATAAGTATGACTTCCCCATCAGGTTCTGTTACACTTGTCTCATTTGTAGTGGGTCTGGTTCGTCTCTCTCCCTCGTTGTTGTATCGCTTACTGTTATGAGGTAGGCGAGCGGTGCGCCTTACGAGAGAGTTCTCCTTCAGTGTCCTAAGAAGCCCAACTCAGTTGCTTGGAACCACGTGACACTACTGCAGTGCTCCGTGTCTTCTGCAGTGCTTCGTGTGAGGTCTTCTGCAGTGCTCTGTGTGAGGTCTTCTGCATCGTTGTATCCATGGGTCACGCTTCCATGGTGCACCTGGCAATTTTCGATTAGATGAATTTGGTAGAAGTTGCTTACAATATACTTTTCGTTCTATTCAACTTGGTACTATTCCCATACCTTGTGGAGCCCTCTCAGATTTGACCAGCTCAGCTGCCTTCGATTGTTCGTCTAGAACCTGATCAGTACTAGTTAAGAAGTATCTGACAAGATTCGCTCATACACAGGATCGGTATCACTGACATCCTTCTAAGCCTGGAATTTTTCAGAGTACATATCTTGAGGCGCTGAATCTTTTGGGCAGTCGGTTAGTTTCCAGAGGAGAAACGTGCCAGCGTTCGGCTGGTTTCTCGCCAGTTTTCGGTGGAGGCTCTCTCGGTGTCGTCGGTCCAACATCATGGTGAGCTCTACTGGTTCACCTCTTCAGGACTAGGGCTGGCCGTAAGCTGCTTAAAATCGGCTAGATATGTATTTCAACTAAAAAGCCTCCGTAAAAATCATGGGTCTTAAAAAAACCGTGTTCGAAGAGCTGCACAAGAGCGCACCATGGAGACGGGCCGTATCCATGCACGACCGGACTGTAATTTGAAGAGACATCTGTCCTTATCGCCGTCCGGTCCTCTAGCATCGTTTGGTTCGTGCATCCTGGGTCTTGTCAAAGCCTTAGCAATCGGCGTCACTGCCGTTTTCACCGTTTCCGCTGCTGCCGTTTTCACCGTGTCCATCGCCGCCATTTTCACCGTGTCCGCTGCTGCCGTTTTCACCGTGTCCGCTGCTGCCGTTTTCACCGTGTCCATCGCCGCCATTTTCACCGTGTCCGCTGCTGCCGTTTTCACCGTGTCCATCGCCGCCATTTTCACCGTGTCCGCTGCTGCCGTTTTCACCGTGTCCATCGCCGCCATTTTCACCGTGTCCGCTGCTGCCGTTTTCACCGTGTCCATCGCCGCCATTTTCACCGTGTCCGCTGCTGCCGTTTTCACCGTGTCCATCGCCGCCATTTTCACCGTGTCCGCTGCTGCCGTTTTCACCGTGTCCATCGCCGCCATTTTCACCGTGTCCGCTGCTGCCGTTTTCACCGTGTCCATCGCCGCCATTTTCACCGTGTCCGCTGCTGCCGTTTTCACCGTGTCCATCGCCGCCATTTTCACCGTGTCCGCTGCTGCCGTTTTCACCGTGTCCATCGCCGCCATTTTCACCGTGTCCGCTGCTGCCGTTTTCACCGTGTCCATCGCCGCCATTTTCACCGTGTCCGCTGCTGCCGTTTTCACCGTGTCCATCGCCGCCATTTTCACCGTGTCCGCTGCTGCCGTTTTCACCGTGTCCATCGCCGCCATTTTCACCGTGTCCGCTGCTGCCGTTTTCACCGTGTCCATCGCCGCCATTTCCGCCTTATCCATCGCCGCCATTGCCGCCATTGCCACCATTGCCGCCATTTCCGCCATTTCCGCCGTGTCCATCACCGCCATTACCGCCATTACCGCCATTACCGCCATTGCCGCCATTACCGCCATCACCATTACCGCCATTTCCGCCATTGCCACCGTTGCCGCCATTGCCGCCATTGCCACTGTTTCCACAGTTTCCGTGGCCTTCATCGCACTCAGGGGTTGGCTCAGCAGGTGGACATGAAGAAGTTGAGGTAGTAGTGGTGGTGCATGGAGTCTGTGGTGGGACATCTGGTGACGTCGTGGAGCAGCTCTCAAATGGGGGAACACCTGGCGTAGTCTGTGAAGAGCCGGCTGGGGGAACACCAGGAGTGGAGGAGGTATCACATGGTGGGGTAGTCTCCGACGAGGTCGTTGGTGGAACGCCAGGAGTGGAGGAGGTATCACATGGCGGGGGAGTCTCCGACGAGGTAGTTGGAGGAACGCCAGAAGTGGAAGCGGGATCACATGGTGGGGTAGTCTCCGACGAGGTCGTTGGTGGAACGCCAGGAGTGGAGGAGGTATCACATGGTGGGGTAGTCTCCGACGAGGTAGTTGGTGGAACACCTGGAGTAGTCTTTGAAGATGTCGTTGGTGGAACATTTGGTGTAGTCTTCGAAGATGTCGTTGGTGGGACATTTGGCGTAGTCTTAGACGAGGTAGTTGGTGGAACATCCGGAGTCGTCTTTGAAGATGTCGTTGGTGGAACATTTGGCGTAGTCTTAGACGAGGTAGTTGGTGGAACATCCGGAGTCGTCTTTGAAGATGTCGTTGGTGGAACATTTGGTGTAGTCTTCGAAGATGTAGTTGGTGGAACATCCGGAGTCGTCTTTGAAGATGTCGTTGGTGGAACATTTGGTGTAGTCTTCGAAGATGTCGTTGGTGGAACATTTGGCGTAGTCTTAGACGAGGTAGTTGGTGGAACACCTGGAGTTGTCTTAGACGAGGTAGTTGGTGGAACATCCGGAGTCGTCTTCGAAGATGTAGTTGGTGGAACGCCAGGAGTGGAGGAGGTATCACATGGTGGGGTAGTCTCCGATGAGGTCGTTGGTGGAACACCTGGCGTAGTCTGTGAAGAGCCGGCTGGGGGAACACCTGGAGTGGAGGAGGTATCACATGGTGGGGTGGTCTCCGACGAGGTAGTTGGTGGAACACCTGGAGTGGAGGAGGTATCACATGGTGGGACTCCTGGGGTAGTATTTGATGAACCAGTTGGTGGAACTCCTGGGGTAGTCTTACTCACAGGAAATGAAGCGGAGCTAGTGGAGTCACACGAGCAGTCCCAGCAAAACTTATCAAAAGTCGGCTTGTCGCATGCATACTTGGTGTATTGGTCGTAGCAGTCATAGAATGACAAGAACCTCTTCTTTTGTTGGGATTCTCCTTTGTTGAGCATGTTTTCCGGGGAAAGCATCGAGTCCCTTTTGGAGGCCGAGAACGAGAAATAAGAGTCCCAGTTGTCCACGGTGGAGAACGAGCTGGAAGCAGCCAGGTCACAGGACCACGAGAAGCTGTTTTGGTAAACGGAAGACCATGCCTGCATGTATGTGGAAGAGTCGATTTCAAACTCCACCTCAAGGGCCAAGTCCGAAGGCAAGCAGCACTTCCCGTCGGACTTCTCGGGTTTCACCACGATGGTGGTGCTCCACTCGCACCACTGCGCCACCTGGCACTGCGAGTCGGTGATCAAGTTGAAGTCGGAGCCGCACCCAGTATTGGTGAAACCCAACTTCTTGACTTTGTCGTTTGGAACGGCGGTCTTCAAGTAGTCCGAGTTGGCAGCCTTGAAGTTGCACACCACTTCATAAAAGTCGTCTCCCTTTTTGGTAACCTTGGACACTCCCAACGCGGCCTTGGGGTAGTAGGACCCGGCATGTCTCGGGTCGAGGCTAATCAAGTCAGTTTCGTCGTCGGACCTCTTTTGGTTGGCCGCAACCACAATATCTGGAACGGCGCAGTTGTCAGAGGAGCCACCATTGCTGGGGAAGTTGGAACCGTCGTGATGGTCAAAGTCCCAGTTCCAGTTAGTGACACAGTCGGACCAATCGAAGAACCCGAAGGCCGTCGAGGGAGCGATCCATAAAAGCAGAGCTAAAATGAAGCCATGTTGCGGATGGATTTGCATTGTAGCGGTGAGTGATGAAGGACCTAGGATGCTGGGAAATCGCCCCCGTTTTATACCCCGCGAGCCAGGAATCTGACCAGAGGCTTTCCAGGCCAGGGGTGCCAGTTCCCCTGACTGCAAACTGCATGCACGCGTAATTTAAGCGACAAGCGTAACGCCTCGTTTCAGGCGTATTTTGCCGCTCAGCGTCCCTTCCTCACAGCGGGCTTCCCCAGTTGCCTGCCTAGATGGAGAAGCCACATCCGCGGCTCCTGATGCAGACGCGTTTCCCTTCATTCTTGTTTGCCGATTACCAAATAGGTGTAACATGTACACAAAGAAATGGTGAGATTGCTGCTGCCTTCATCAGACAAGCTCTGTTTCACAATCACATTTTCCCCTGGATGACTGCAACTTGTAGTGCCGCCAAGTTTCATCTATTTTAGCGCCCGGGAGAAATTCCCTCGATATTATCATCTTCGCTATCCTGGGTCTCCGCTCCGCTTGAAGATGCCGCCGGACTTTGGTTCAAGACTTGCTTGCTTTCGGTGCCTTGCTCGCTGTCGCTCTCACTTTCACTGGCGCTCTCATTCACGCTCTCGCTTGCACTCTCACTTTCACTTTCACTTTCACTTTCACTTTCACTTTCACTTTCACCTTCACTTTCACTTTCACTTTCGCTGTCGCTTTCACCGTCGCTTTCGTTGCCGAAAAACTCATCGAGACTCTGCAACTTGCTGGCGCCGTCACGGGCCTGCGGGGGGCGGAATGCCGCATCAGTCACTCTAGGACCGTTGGGGCGGCCGCCAAACCCCGCCGGCGACTCGATGCTGGTGACCTGCACATGTGGCCGCGGCTTGGCATTGCGGATGGAGGGCAGAGGAAGCCGCGCTTGGTGCACGGCCCAAGGCTGGGGCTCCATGTACCTGTATAGAGCACCGGATCGCAAGTGGTCATACTTGCGGAGCTCAGGACGACACTTGGGAACCTGCATCAAGAGTGCGGCAAGCTGGGCGTTGGTGGAGTCGCGGAAGAGTTCTTCCATCATGCGCACCTTGTCCCTCGTAAATACACACGCATCGTATCGCGCGAGATGGATCACGTGCCGGAGCATCGCCTCACTCCGTTCCTTCACCTTCGGGTCAATGGGCTCTCTTTGGCTCTCGTACAGGTAAACCTTGGCCGCCAAAAGAAGAATCTCGTAGCGAACCTTGCCCGGCTGATTAGCGTAGTCCTTGAGGAATTCCCGCACCACGTCCGGGCCCACCGCATTCTTGGCACTTTCAGTGAACTCGCCAATCAACCAAATGATGCTGGCCTTGGCGGCCTCGTCAACGTGAACCTGTGGCTCGTGAAGCACTTTTGAGAGCTTGTAGACGATGCGGACGTTGTCTTTTTCATCACTGCCACCGGCCATCTTTTGCTGCAACAAGTAGCGGATCACGGAGAGGAGGTCGCTGGTAATGAAGGACGCCGATGGTTCGGCGATCTTTTGCGTACACCATGTGAGGAGCTTGTTGGTCCAGGCCTCAGACTTCTGGCAGCACACTCCAATGGCCCGGACGGCCTGGCGGGCAATGTCCTGGTGCGGATTATATGCATTGTACTGGAGCTCTCTGATGACATCACGGGCGTTGGTCTCAGAAAAGAGGGCCAGAAGAACCTGAAGCTTACAGACAGCAACCGAAGCGTCGTCTCCAGCATGTAGGAAATACTTTTTGTGGAGCCCCAGAAACACCTTTGGAGCACTGGTGGCGATAGATTTGACCAACTGCAACGCCATGTGCTGCACCGGGCCATTCAGGCGGTCCAAGGCGATCTGAGTGAGCGCCTTCGACAACCCGAATTGCTCCAAATGCAGTGGAGAAGCCACGGCCACAATCGCACGCACGGCCGAGAGGACAACAGGCCTGTAGTATGAGAAGGACAACGGCCTCAAGGCATTCACGAATAGAGCAAGGTCGGAGTCCATCTCGCAGTGGTACTCCTCGGGGAAATCCGCAAACAGCTCGGGCTGTACTGCCAGCGACGAGCCCCCGGCTCCGGAAGCAAGTGTCGGGCGGGGAACAAACTTCTTGCAGTATTCCACCAACAAATCCACCATTAGGGTCTGCGCCCAGGGATCCAAATCCGGCAAAATGGTGGTGTACCGGCGGAAGTTGGCATGGATTGGCGCCCACGCTTTCTTGCTCAGAAGTCGAATAAGTTGACGTTTCATCCGGGAAAAAACCTTCACTGCAGAACCCACCACCTCAGCAAAGTCATCCGAAAGTAGCACCGAGAGATGCTCCATGAGCTGCATCTGGTCTATGCCGTCAATGGTATATGCCGAGCCGATGGCCAATGCAGTGGCCGCCCGCACTTGAGGCAGGCGGTCCGCCACCGTTCTTTTGATGCTCAACACCAACAACGACCCAATCTCCGGAATCCGGATGCCTCCTAGCGTGCGGATGCCCGCGGCGCGCAGCTCGGGCTTCTTGTCGGAAAGCGACTTCTGGATGGAGTTGATGGCAAGTAGCGCAGTGTCCGGCTCCATTTCAGCAAACTTCTCGATATAGACAAGGACCAATGCTTTGGCGCGGGAGCTGTTCAGCGTAACGTTTTTGACCACGTCGGCGAAATACGGCATCACGTCGTCCCCGCGTGAAACTAGCGCCATCACACACTTCAAGCCGTTAAGAACCTCTCTGTCGCTTCTGGAGTTGAGGAGCGCCAGGATCTCCTGCGGGCGCTTGGACAAGGGCGTTTCGGAGAGGCGCGTAGACGCAGACACTGCGGCCTCGATAGTCATTTCCTTCGCGGACTCCAAGATGGAGGTGATGCGGGCCAAGGGGTCAGCCATAGTTACGGATAAGTTGGTGCGCGAGCGATTGAGAAGTGGTGGGCGGTCACGTGCGGAGTTGGGCCCGCGCGAGAGAAGAAGACACGATGGGTCACGTGCGCGGGCACGTGCTTGGGGGCACGTGCTGCCGCGCCCGGGTGCGGTCTCCAGCTCGTTTCACAATTCACGGTTTCGCGGTCGCCCCTTTTCTTGGCGCATGACGCGCAATCCAGGAACCAAGGTGACGTTAGATGCGCCATGCAGCTCGAAGCAGTCCAGGCGCACTTCTGCTGCCAAGGGGACGTGTGCCTGCGCCTTCGTTTTAGCGTACGTCTTACCCATCTATATAACCTAGCGGAGTCGTCCAAGGCGGCCATTCCCCCTTGACAAAACAGGGTGCGAGAGGCCCCCAATCCCACGTGCCAACATGGAGAGAGGGAACCGCCGCAACCAAATCGCTGAGCGGGAGGCCGCCGCTTATGACCGCCCGCTGATGGCGACATCCGTAAATTCTCGTAATGCGTCGGAAACGTTGGCGCTCGCGGATGGCGGGTATTGACATGACGCTTTGTGGCGTGAGGCATGCAACTCTACGCGAGCAGAGCGGCACCGCCGCGCATTGTGCACCACTTGTAAGAGGAGAGAGCGCGTGCGCAAGCTTAAGCGATTCAGCGTGCAGAATGCAGCCTCGGTAATAGGTGCGCCCAGGGCGTCCAAAACGGACCTGAGCAACCCGAATCCGGCGATGAGCTCACTTTCTCATGCGTTCTGCAGCAAGCTTCATCCGCTTGCCCATTCCAATGTCCTTCCGAAACAGAATGTACTCTTGAGGAAAGAACTCGCCCACCGTGGTTTGCACGCCGTCTGTCCTGGCCTTGTTCATGTTGCGCACCAACGGAACCATCACCTCGTCCACCCGCTGCTGGGTCCAGCCCACGTTGTACATGAGAAAGCTGCGGATCTGGTCGAGCAGTGGCACGCCCCACTTAAACTCCGAGGTGTCAGGATCAATGTCCGGGTGGGTGTATGCAGTGCGCACCTGCTGGCTGGGGAAATCGTTATCTAGGAACAACTTGCCGTTTTTGATTCGGCCCACAAGCGACTTTTCGAGCTTGGTGCGGCATTGCACGCCGGAGCCACCTCCCGAGAGCTCGGCCTTGCGCTCGGAAAACCACGTTTTGAACGTGTCTAGGTCCCCGAACTCGGCCAAGATCTCCATGGCCAAAACGGGCCCAATGCCCTTGATGCCCTCCGTGTAGTCGCTGCCCAAAAGAAGCGCCAAGTCGATGAGCTTGTGCTGTGAAAGCCCAATCTTATGCTCAAGGTCCTCCTGCATGTAGCACTCCACGTACTGCTTCTGATTGAACATGTTCTTGTAGATCCTGCTGCCGCCAAACAAGAAGCAGTCGCTGTCGTCGGTGATGATGCCGTCCACCAAGCCCATCTGAAAAAGCTTGGCACACTGTGCCTCGGCCTCCATGGGCGCTGTGATGTAAGGGACCCCGAACCGCCGCAAGAGCTCCTGCACATCGTTGACCATGGTTTGCGTCACCTCGTCAGCATCCCGCCGTGCTTTCTGGAGCTGCTCCTGGAGAAGCTGCTCGGAGCCCACCTTGGTGTGAATGGCCAAGTTCTGGTCCTGGATGCGCCGCGAGAAGTCGTCGTAGTCGTCCTCTTCCTCATGGAGCTGTTGGCGGAGATTGTTTTCTTCGTCCTCGGAGAAATCGTAGTCCATCACGACGGGGTTTTTTTGGCCGCCGGACCGTTCTCCGGCCCGATCCCCCGCCTGATCCTTGGCCCGATCCCCCTTCTGATCCTTGGCCAGATGCCCCGCCTGAGCCCCCTCCGACCGAGGCCCCTGTCGTTTTGCTTTGACCAGGGGTTTTTCTCCGTGGGGCGTCCGCGTCTCCTTTTCAAGGTTAGCCTCCTGATTGGTTTGCTTGTCTGCCTTTCTATGGTTGGTGTTGCCGCTGGCACCATGACCTTGCTGCTGTGGAATGTCTCCACTGACCTTGCTTGATGCAGTCTGCTCGCTTATCGAGCTTGGCTCGCGCAAATCCAGCTGCCCCGGTTTGGCGGAGGCATGTGCCTGGCGGTTATGAGCCCTTCCCCGTCGTCCTTTTGGCTCTCCTGACTTTGCTGATTTGCTGGAATCCATCGATTTTTGGGCCTGCTCTTTGAAATCACTCTCCATCTCTTGAACCTCTGTCTCTAGTTCTTCATTCCCTAGCTCTTCATTCCCTAGCTCTTCATTCCCTAGCTCTTCATTCCCTAGCTCTTCTGTCTCTAGCCCTTCTGTCTGATTGGGCCCACTGCCTGTCTCCGTCTCAACTTCCAGCACAACAGAGTCTTCGGACAAATCAACAATGTCTTGCCTTAGAGGCTCGTCCTCGTCAATTTCAATCCATTCGGGTGCAGAAGATGCTGCCGCTTGATCGTAACGTTCTTTGGCCTCAGCCCAGGATATAAGGCCTGCCTCCTCGTCCTCGTTCAAAGACGGGCGGTTTTCCTCGCTCAAGACACCAATGGAATTTTGTTGAAGGTCTTGTGGCCCAATGAACCAGCTGGGGGTCTCCTTCTTCTTTTGGACCTCCTTTAGGCCATGTTCGTCGCCACTATCCCGATCCTTTTCGCACCCACCCTTTTTTTCACCTTCGATTTCATCGTCTGTGTTTTTGTTCTCGGCCTCTGTTTCGGCGCCGGTCGAGAACAATAGTGACTGCAGAAGATCGTATTCCTCCTGGGCTTTTTTTTGGGTGAAGTACTCCTCCTTTGACTGCTTGACGGCCTCTTTCAACTGTGCCTCGCTGAAGCCAGCAATCAGACGCATCTCTGCGCTCTGGGGGTTTTCACTTGAGTCTTTTGGCTCAGCGTACCGTTCATATAATGAATCAATCAACTCGCGATTCTTGTCGTCGTCGGATCCGTCAAGCAGCACGTCTTCGAGAATATCCAGATCCGAGTCGATGCTTTCTTCCTTGACGGATTTGTCCAGATCTACCAGCATAGCAGAGCTTGGCACCACTAAGGCTCTGTTTTCAGTACCCTCCTTGTCAGAAACACCTTTGCTGGAAACTCCCTTGCTAGGAACCCCATTGCTAGAAACTCCTTTCGACGCCTCTTTGCCCAAAACTCTTTCGTTCGAGGCTTTGCCGCACAGGTACGCAAACCCTTCCAAATCGTAGTCTCTGTCCAAGTCAATGGGACCTTCATCGGCATTCTCCAGGCCCAAAGAAAGCGTCCACCCGCCCTCGTTTTTCACTAGCATATACTGACGGTCCTTATCGCCTGCTATCCGCTTGGACACATTGCCCAGGTCCTCAGCCATTCCACTGACATTCATCAACCTCTGCGTGTAGAAGTTGCGCTTCTGCACTTGCTGGATCTGGAACTTGGAGAAATCCTTCAGGTTCGGAAAGAGCCCCACCAACTGGTCTTTGGTGTAGCCCATACGTAACCGCGAACGGAGCCGGAGATGGTTGAGGATCATATACTGCGTGGCCGTGGGGAGCTCGGCGAACTCACGCGACGAGGGGTCCACGGAGTCGATAGGGATGCCATCCACCACATTGAAATCGTGATCTTCACCGAACTCCTCAAACTCCTCGGGCGGCAAGATGCGCTCATCGTTGGACTTGACGCGAAACTGCTTGATCTCCGGCAAATGATACTCATCTTTGCGCCGAAAAAGAGTCTCTGACTGGCCTGGTGTAGCGTGTGCCCCGGGTTGACCTTCCCTAACTTGTTCTCCGGGTGGACCCGACGTAACCTGGGCCTCCGGCTGGTTGCTGGGAAGATCCTCGAAGTAAACCTGGGAGTTCGTGGAGCCAGCATGGGCATCCGCGAGGTTTGCAGTCGGGTCCTTTCTTCCCCCGGGCCGGCGTCCCCCATTCGGTGCAGACTTCAGAGGGCCATTCGGTGCAGACTTCAGAGGGCCATTCGTTCCGTCTCGTCGCTTGTTCATCTGAATCAAAAGAAGCTTTTGTGCTGTTGTGCTGACACTGTCCAGGTTGCCCTCCCGTCTCTCCCGCCGCCTCTGGATGACCCTGCGCTTCAATGCAGGAGCACCCCCATCAAACACGAAGAGAGGAAGAATGCCAAAGTATAGCATTTTGCAGAGGCGCCGGAAAAAACCCACAATGTGGCTCTGGCCCATGGCGTTTCCCTCCTTATCCCTGACGGCCTTAAGGAACTGGTAGATCCAGATCAGCGCGTCGACGGCCAATTTCTTACGGGAAAGCGCCTCTAGTTTGACTGGTTTTGCCGCAGGTCCAACGATATCCCATAAGGAATGGACTCCCATGGTTTAGGCTGATGATTGGCGTATTGCGTGCGATAAGATGCAGGGGATGCGGGGGAAATGTTGATCAATAGTCGGTACTGCTTCTCAAATGCTAGTGATTGCTGGTAGATGCTGGTTGTCGGTGTGCCGTGAAAGTGTCGGTGTGCCGTGAAAGTGTCGGTGTGCCGTGAAAGTGTCGGTGTGCCGTGAAAGTGTCGGTGTGCCGTGAAAGTATCGCTTGATGCCTCGTAAATGCCTCGTGGTTCTTCGTAGTTCTTCGTAGTTCTTCGTAGTTCTTCGTAGTTCTTCGTAGTTCTTCGTAGTTCTTCGTAAATGCCCTAGGGAATTGCCTATTCTGAACGGGCCTGGGCTTCGGGCTTGGGTAGATCACGCCTAGCTGGTGGTTGCACCAGGTGACCGCGCGTGTATGGGGTGCATGCAGGAACAACCACTGCCGCGAGCCGAACGTGGTAGCCGCACGGCGCAACCGTCACCCTTCAAGTCACGTGCCGCCACGCCTGCCGAGCTACCGTATAAAGGGTCGCACGCCCCCACAGACTTCACCACCGCGCAATCTCTGCCCTTCAATGAAGTGCCTTTCTGATGGAACCAGCCCTGAATGCGTTAAGCACACGTGGTACTGCCACCCCGTGACCACCAATTGTGGCTGCTACTGTAAGAGGGCTGCCAAGTGAAATGGCTGCTAAAGTGACTAATGGCTGCTGTAATGAAATGTCTGCTAAAGCGACTACTATGATGGCTGCTAGAATGACTACTATGATGGCTGCTGAAGTGACTACTATGATGGCTGCTAAAGGGACTACTATGATGGCTGCTACATTGCCTATGCTGTGACAAACTACCCACTGTGACTGGGAACGGCGCGGCCTACTCTGCGAATATCCGAATACACTTCGGCACCACCAACGCTGGTTTAATAGACTGCCAATCTCTCGACTGTTCAGGTTTAGTCAATCAAAAGCGACTAGAACCACCAACATTGCGCCTATACTGTGACAAAACTTTTACTGGGACAACTTTTACTGGGACAACTTTTACTGGGACAACTTTTACTGGGACAACTTTTACTGGGACAACTTTTACTGGGACAAATTCTACTGGGACAAATTTTACTGGGACAAATTCTACTGGGACAAATTCTACTGGGACAAATTCTACTGGGACAAAACCACTCTAATCTGACTACAATTGTTTAATCAGAGAGGTTTGGAATTGGACCTCGTGTTATTTTCATGATAGTTCACACAATCACTACTTGGACTTTCATAGATCGCATTGAAACTGAGGCGCAGCCACAGATTGTTGGTGAAAATGAAAGGATTGGGAATTCATCCATTGTTGATACCCCATCATAGGGCCACCTCATCATCTCAGGGATAATATACTATCTCAATCCCTAGCAGAAGGTTAATTTGTTATCAACATGCAAACCACTTGTCTATGCTGGCTCACTACATGACGTGCGTACTGCAGAGGGAGAGCCGGTGTCGGGGAACTCAGAAATAAGACAGCAATGCAGGATTCACAAATTGCCTCTGGAGCCAAGAAAAATCGTTCAAAAAGCTCTGGACCGATAAAACAGTACTACATGTCATGGAGTGATGATAATGGCCGAAAAGGGCAAGGGACGAGACGGAGTGTTCGGAGGCTTGGCCCCCAGTGGAGTATATCAAGTCAGTGGATCCAAGCTGCTTAGAGCGGTACCAAGTATGGAAATATGACAATGTCGTTTGGTGAGATCCTGGTGCAGGCAGATACGGATAGGGATCTAATTGACCGAGATGACCAAGGTTAAGAAGGCCATTATAAAGCCAGAAGCAACGCGTTCATGCACGTTGGCTAAGAGCTTCAATGTGTTATCTGTCATAGTGCTTCATCAGGTTGTGTTTCGATGAAAGGCTATGGTTAATACTGCTGGACTAACTACACGCTACAACTGCGCAGGGCTGCCCAACCAGCGGGTGAGCGAGTCTTAATGGCGACTTTTGCCCACTGAAGCTCGCTGATACAGGTCCTCAAGACTCACAGTAGTGGGGGCTCTCCATGAACATCTTGAATTTTGGCTCGCGGAAGAGCAGACATCATGCTGCCCAAGCCACAGGCGAGACCGATCTGGTTTAGCAGTGGTGTGAACCTAAAGACTACTCAAATGGAATTATATGGCCAGACTGTCACGGCCTCTAACTTTACACTGGAGCTTGCGATCCTCATGTCGGAGGGAATGGTGGTTACGTTTTCACATTGTTCGCTGGCGATGGTCCTGTCGGCTAACTTGGCAGCATTAGAAGCGGATGCGATGAAGCTAGAGAGAGATAGAGGGGCCTTTTTCCAGGGAATCAGAGAGGATAATATTGGGAAAGTCCCAGTTGTGGCATTTATCAAGGCTAAGTTCACCATTCGCCATCGATGAAGTCAACAGGTTGACTCGATGGAAGCTCTTTATGCCGGTTACTTCTTTTGGGAAAGACCGAAATCTCCGATGGGTCCCATGGTGCACCAGGTTAGTGGAGCTAGAGGGCACGTTGTTTCCCCAGACACACCACGTGCGTTTACCGTCATTTCGGCAACTACGGTGATTATTGCATGCAGTGGCTTTTCCACGGTCCAGCTCCTACACCGGCTGTGAATAGTCCTTTGGAGGGTTAATCTGTTCTTGACAATGGACCTGGTAACCTGTGCCACCATCTTTCTCCGTCAGGCCGCTCCACCCCACCTTGTCAGCGGGGCCCAGGCAATCTGATTTCCAATCTTGATCATGGCAAAGGCTTACCATATTTAGGCCCATTCACATTGACACTGATCTCTTGGGCGATTCAAACGTTCGACAATTCCAAAATACAGCATCGCCATTATGCAAGTCCGATGAAAGGCGCTCTTTCAGCCAATCTTCATTATCCATACTGACCATGGCCGCAGGAACACCAAATAACACTCTTGATAGTCCAAGTGAAACATTCCCGTCAATAAGCAGTTTGCGAGTGGGTGAGTGAGGCGTATGACCTGCAACAATGAGCGCCATCATGACAACGATGAGAACTTCTCGAGTGCATGTCGTGTTTTGGGGTGACGAGAGCCTTATGATGCTAAACCTATTCTGCTTTCGGTGAGTTGCTTTCGGTGAGTTGGATACTTTACGAAAGGCCATATCAGCATACACGCAGGCTGACCACGCATGGTCAAACGCTGGCACATGGCAATGCCAAAAAAAGCAGGATTTCGGTCGACGGCCGAAGCTAAATCGGAAGGCTGGTGTTTCAGCCAAGTCGAGCCGCCTGCGGGACCAGGGAAGCTTCGCGTCATCGCACGCCATACCAAAGCTTGGTTGAAGCGTATCGAGAGTATTCTTCTCACCACGACTTTATGTTTCCAAGAGAACACATAATGGGGAGAAAACACATAATGGGGAGAAAACACATAATGGGGAGAGAACACATAATGGGGAGAAAACACATAATGGGGAGAGAACACATAATGGGGAGAGAACACATAATGGGGAGAGAAAACAAGTATTGGCTCCGAAGAAGCCTTCGGGTTCCGGCGCCTTACTAGACCTGAGTTTGCCAAGTCCCGAAGTTCATGAGCAGAAGAAAGATCAGAGGTATTAAAGGACAGAACTTGGGTGACTGAACAAGATACTGGGACAACTACACAGGCTATAAAAGCTTAAACTACAAAATTTGACTGATCTCCACGGCTGTTCGCTCTCAAACCCACAATTGACCTGCGATGTGCGGTTACAAGGGGAATCGTCGCTAGCCCGCCTCAGATTTTCTCATCAGCAATTAGCCAGATCCGGACCTGCAACGGCCAAGTGGATTGGACGTGAACAAGCGCAATCGGGAATAATTCTCAACCATGAAACAAAATGCCGTGACCGGGCTTGGTTTCGCTGGAAAAGTTCCATGGTCCCCAAACCAAGGGGGATCATCAGCGAACGATGTACGCGATCTGAAGAAGCTAATTATAAAATAAGAGTGTTCATCACCTAATGAGACCTTGGTGATTCGGCACAATAACGCAGAAGATAAAGCTCGTAATGGTTCAGATGAATCATGGAGCTGAAACGGTATCTGTTCCTTGTCAAAACAAAAGAGCCGTTGTCGTCTACTTGATTGCAGATGAAATGGAAATACGTGCGGAGACCTCCACATAAGCATGATTCAGAACCAGGAAACAAAAAGAGAAGTTAGGCTCTTGATACCGTCTAGTGATTTCGAAAATGTACTTGTTGATGCATAAAGCAACGGGGATCACCTCGTCAGAAAACGGCCAACCCGAACGAGCTAGTTTTGTACGGTCAAGGGACAAGCCATCCTTGCCATGGCTGACAAATTTTACAGTTAAGGAGCCATCCTTGCCATGGCTGACACATTTTGCAGTTACGGAGCCAGCTGGGTTCCTGGTGCCTTTACAGCCCGAAGGGTCTCGATCAGAATGACAAACTAGGTCAAACACTGAAGAAGGAATAATAGTTTTGCAAAGAGACCGTGTCGTGGATGAAATCACAGGTAATGCATGCAGCCTTAAGTATGCGTTGGTAACGGTATTTCAAGGCTGGGGTAGTGGTTCTTGGAATCAAACTTACCAACTGCAGCTCATCAGACAAATCTTTTAGCTATCCAGAAACGGAGGCTGCAAGGCGAGGTTCGGGGTAGCCTCACTAAAAGGTGGTGAACGTCCAGGACTGAGCGCATGGCCTATGCGCTTAGCGAGCCGTGATTAAGCCGGCGAAACAGTTGAACGCCGGTGGCCCTGCAGCGGCGGTGGCAAGGCATTCTGCATAAGTTTACCAATACTTATTCATCATACCAAAATGGTACGGCTGAACGCCAAAATAGAACGATTCAGGACAAAGCCCGAACTTTACTTGTACTGGGCGCTGTTCCACCAATATTCTGGCCTGATGCAGTACCAATATTCAGGCCTGATGCAGTTCGTATGGCGGCCTTGGTTCTCAGCCAAAAACCTAAAGGTATTTTGAACTTTCGGACACCACTCCAGCTCTGGGATAATACTGATGGCACTCCTCCTAATGACTTACATCCTTTTGGATGTCATCCTTTTGGATGTAAGGCTATAACTAGGGTTCCTTCGGAACTTCGAACCAACAAGTTTGCTACTCGACTGGTCATTTGTGCTTATCTCGGTCCCAGTGAACATCGTGCAGGACACAAATTCTTTACTTATGATCCCATACATGTGTTCGAATCATCCCAAGCTCAATCTCATGATCGAGATTATTACTTCAAACAGTACGATCTGAAGGATTCCGACCTTAAAAGTTTGCGAACCTCGGGATTCATGAACATTCCTGGTGGTATTAAGCTCCCCCTACTTTGAAGCGTATGGACGCGTTACGCGTGAAGAAAGTTTCTGACGCAATTGACACTATGTTTAAACTGCCCACAGTAGCCGGGACTACAGTGGAAGGACTTAACGCGACGCGAAGCCGGTCGACTCAGCATCAGAGCCCTAACCAGCTCGCTGACACCATCCCGTTACCTGAAGTCACCAAGAGGTCTCAGGCTCCCCTGTCGCAAGCTCTGCTGACTGAACTTGTTCCTACTACTGACCTGCTGGATCCGCAGGTTCTGGACAAGTGAATTGTGCTGGATGCTCAAGGGCTTGACACACCCGATGAGCCCATCGAGATCACCAAACGTCGGAAACTTACACTGCTTCCTTCCGAATCCACACAATTGAAAGTTTTGAATACCCTGTTCCCGGGTTCGGACTACTTAAACAGTAGTGGGTCTTCTTGAAGAATCGTACGGCCATACGAGTCCTTCTCAAAAGAGTAACCCCGCCAGCTCACTCTCTGCAGACGCTACCGCATCTGCTGCTATTCTCACCTCTCGAGGGAGGATGGCCGAGTATCCTCTAGATGTCTCTCAAGCAAATGGTTCAATCACCCAAGGAGATCAGAAACTTTATGTTTACCGCATCATAGAGAAACTCATCCCGGAACTGAGAGAGTATGAAAATAATACTAACGATTCTCCTAGCAACTTCCCGGGGGAAGCTCCCACCCCAAGACATCCCATGACGGTGTCATTGGTGGGAGCACGTACCGACTCTACAGACATTTCCCAAACATATGCCGAAGCTAAGCGGATGAATGACTGGAAATTTTGGAAAGAAGCATGCGATGCTGAAATGCGAGCTCGTGAGGATAACAAAACATTTATTCCGGTCATCTGCTCACCTGAAGTCAAACCTATAGGGTGTCGTGGGGTATCCACGATGAAAGAAACTGGCGGTAAATTGTGAAACAACGGACGTTGCCCGTGTTGGAATAGTCAATACATCACCTGGGGTGGCGGTCTAAAATGTCCACCGGTGCCAGGCCCTCCAACCCTCGGGTAAGTTCGGAAAATCACCGCTTGACGCAGAAACTAAAGTACCGTGTACAAATTGTGGTCCTGCAGAGCCCCTTCCGGCAGTTCTTTCTTGGTTGTGGGTGCAAGCGTGGAAATGCTTGTCTCCTGACTATAGTTCAGCAAAAACGCCGTCAAAAGGTACATTTACTACACTAATTGGACACTAATTGGACACTAATTGGACACTAATTGGATACTAATTGGACGCTAATTGGACACTGCAAATACCAAAACGGGGCACTGCAAGAGTACCTACACTTGACCAAACTCAAGTGCAATGCTACCACATAGTGGCAGTCATTTCCAGCTGCTGCTACTACAAATCAACCATCTCAATTTGTTAACGCGTGAGTAGGACAAGTTGAAATTAACAGATTAAGAGTCAATTTTTCTACCGATTGAGAAGCGAAAGCCCAGGGTAAGGATTAACTAGGTCCGAGGATGACCTCAACACCAATGAACCCATGAGAGAATTCATCATAAGAGATGGGGCCGGGTCACTGACCTCATAGACGAATACGTTAACTGCCACACATGGAACACTAATCGCGGATGGTGACAAGTGTCATCACTACTGTCGAGGAGAAGGAAGAATCACCATCGGGGAATCGCAAAACCCAGGCGATGGCCCGACCATGGAACCACCATTGAATCACAGAGCGATTATGGATTGGTTCAGTGGATCCAGATTTAGGCACATTGTGTGTTAGAGATAACACACCGACCCAAGCGGATCAGACAGAATCGATCGCGGCAGGGCAGAAGAAGTGCAAAGATGTCCACCAGGATATGCGTGGTACAGACAATACGCAGATCACTCGGATCGAGCAGAATCGAGCGGGGGAGGACAGACGAAGGACAAAACCCTGCAGGTGTAAAGGCATCCCATTCCCTTGTGAACATCCCAAAGGTACGGAACAAGTACAAACGGGGTGAAAATGATAACAAACAATTTACTATAAGCATGGATTCACATGGATACGACCTACCTATACTTCTGGATCTTTGTTATAGCGCCAAGCTAGTTTTCACAACCGTCTACGCCCACAACACCACACCGAATGAGACTCAGAGAATTATATGGCCTCAAGGTTCCGAATTCGTCTCGGTTGTGACATATACAGTATCATGAGGGAGAACCTGGAGGGACACAATGTCTAGAGTCACCCTACGGTAAAGGAATCTCAGAAGGGGTTAAAGCAAGAGGGGGGTTCATGGAGACTCAAGAGAGGAGAGTCCAAACACATCGAAGACGTTGCTAAAAGTCTCATGAGTCCAGAGTCAAGAGCACTAAAAGCGGATTCCCATGCACTTCGTGAGAGAATCACGGGCCACTGCGAGAACCACATAGCTACTGATGTGGATGACTAGCAACGACGTGGTGACGAATATATTTGGCCCTTTGCAGATGATGGAACCTCAACGAATACCTGTTCTGTACATTACCAAAGCGAATGGAGAGGCCAGTCAGCGCAGACACACGGATCTCGCACGACCGACTTCTTGAAAGCGAAGTCGCTGGTGCGGATCTTAGGGATGATGCGGGACATGCAAATGATTAAACTGAGATCTTCGGGACTTGAGCCAGGCGCTGACGATCATTGGAACGATGTTTGGAACGATGTTGAGGGCTCGACTCCAATCCGAAGTCGTCAGCATATCTTGAATAACGTCTTCAGCCAAGACTAGATTGCAACACAAGCTTCGTGAGTGCCCGACCCAGAATCATCAAGTACGAATCGCCTACGTTTGCGCATTTCATCACGAGTGATGTCAAGTCCTTTCTTCTGTTCCATCACAATTTGACTGATTTGACTGCTCGTCGCGAATTGGATACGACCCGATACCTGCTTGGTGCTTGGGACAGAACGGACTGCACCTGGAGGAGCCGTTCGGAACCAATGACCATCTCAGCTTCTGGGCTCCGCGTTCAACAGGCTCATCTAGGGTGGAATAGCGTCGCTTCGGCCCGCACGGTGCTCGAACCCAGCACGCTGGAGGGCCGCGGGCGCGGATGGCACGTGCGCGGGTGCCACGTGCGCATCAACTCCACGTGCGCATGGCCACATGATCCCTGCCACATGATCCCACCACGTGATCTCACCACGTGACCGCGGCCTTTGCACCCGCCTTGCACCCGCCTTGCACCCGCCTTGCACCCCACCTACCCGCTGCTTTACAAAAGTACCATCTGCCTGTTCTTTCACATCTCCTTGAAGCTGTTGGAACGTGTCAGCCGCCTAAACTCCTCTTTTTTCCTCTATGATACCCTTCGTCGTGGACCCCGCCATGCACATCCGGCACCTGGTTCTGCAGCCCGACTTCAAGGTGCTGGCCCCCCGAGAGGCCGAGGTTTTCTCGGACCACGGCGGGAAAAACTACGTAGAGTTCTTGCCCAGGTTTTCGCTTCCGAAGCTGCCCAGCCCCGGGCCGGGGCCGGCCCCAGTCCAGGCGCCCGGCCCGGCACAGGCACAGGCGCAGTTCCTCAACTTCCGCCCCCGCGAGGCCAAAAACATGCCTTTGGCGGAAAAGGTGTCTGCGTGGCTCGACAACGTGCCGTGGATCCAGGTGGGCGGCGACTGGGTGTGCAACTGCTACCCCGGTCACGTGAGCGCCTCGTCCCGCTCGTCCAACGCCAATCTCCACGACTTGAAGCACTCCTCCACGGACCAGGACTTTTTCGAGCAGCAGGCCAGGCAGATCACCCGCATCATCACCGGGAACTACTTGAATAATGGCGAGACCACCGCTCGGCCCATCACCACTGTGCTCGACTTCAGCGACCAGAGGTACTCCGACGACGGCTATTTGTTTGACTATGCCCATGTAGACATGGAGTTTGCCTAACTGGGAGTGGGCCCAAAGCATCCAGCTGCCACCCAGCTGCCATCCACCCAACTACCCAGCCACCATAGCCCGCTCAAGCCCCCACATGCTCATCACTGTCCAAGTCAAGCTCCGCTATAGCCACACGTCAAGCTCCGCGACGCGGTAATCAACCTTGGCGTCGCCCCCCCGCAAAGCATCGAACCGAGGATAGAAAGGCACCATCTGGTCGCAGTTATGCACGTATGCGGCGTTGTACACCTTCCAGTAGGGCGCACGAACCTTTCTGGCGGCCTGGAACAAGCCGCTCCACACATAGTTCAAGAATAGCCCCGGCCCAAGCACCAAGTAAAGCGAGTGGAGCGACGCGAGGATCCGCGTGATCACATGCGGCGACAGCTCATAGATGTTGGGCCAGACCAAGTTGAGCAAGTGCACGAAAATGGCCATGTGGTGGCCATCAACATGGCCAATGGAGTTGAGCGCTATGTGCAGCACCACGTCTGCAGCAATTTGGCGGTGCACCTGGTCGCGGTCGGTGAGGGCGTTTTCTAGCAACGGCGTGATGGCAAAGAGGTAGTCCTTGATGGTGTGGCCCTGCAAATACTCAAATAGAAAGCTCAACGACTTGAGCACGCCGTTCTGCACGTTTTTGTCCGGGTACTGGTACTCGTTCATAAGTGCAGGAAGAACCGTAAATGGCGCACATGTATCGGCCACGATTCCAATCGCCACGGCAGTGCACACTCGAAGCTGGCGCTCCTGCATCTTGAGGTTGTCTAGCAACATGGCCAAAACATCCTGCGGCCCAATGGTCTTGGAAATCTCGCCGAACGTGGCATTCGCCGCCACTCGGATTCGTTTCCTCTGCGACTTCAACATGTCTAGCAAGTCAAAGCACACTCGCATCCACTCCTTGGCATTGATGGTGTCCGGGTTCCTGCTGGCGATGAGCCCCACCAATTTGATGCACTGCTCCTGCACCTTCTCGTGCCGATTTTTCAAGATGGGTGTCAATGTCGGAAGGAGCACGTTGATCGAAGGGTTTTCGAGCGTGTACATGGTATTGCGGTCCATGGTGTTGATGCACGCGTAAAGGGCGCCGATGATGGAGCCTAGCACCTCGGGGTAAACCTCTCCGAGCTGCTCGTAGAGGAAAAGAATGAGCCTCTTCATCACGGTGGTGTCCCCGTGCAGGCAGAGAGAGATTGCCGGGGCAATGGCCGAAACCAAGTCTGCAGACTGCTGGCGAATCTCTGCATCTGCGCTCTTGAGCCTGTATAGGAGCGAGCTGAGCACTTCTGGCAAGTGAGGTTCCATTCGGCCGCCCAACACCCGAGTGACCGTGGAAAACGCCTTGAGGTATATCACGCTTTTCTGCGTTTGTTCCTGGAACGCGTATAGCAATGCGTCCACAAGCGAGGCATCCAATGCAGGGTCTAGCTCCACCACGGATTCGGCGGAGTTGACCAAGATCCGGTTCATGGCATCTGCAGACATGCGCCGGAGATTCTCATTCGGGTCTTTTGCGAACGGCGTCAACTTCTCCACGAACATCGCCACGTCGAGCTTGGTTGCCAAGGAGAAAGTGGCATCAACCACTAGCCGGTAAAGCTGCGACGAATCTGCAGCCACTCTGCGGGTCCAGAAGTTCTTCAAAAAGGGACTCACGATGACGCTCTTGTACTTGGAAATGAGCGCTCGTGAAAGCGGGATCCTCGCCAAGATTCGGAGGTTCGACTTTCTCATGTCGTCGTCGGGACTGGCAAACTCACGTGACATGACATGCACCAATTCTCTCGTGTAGTAGTTGGCGTACTCAGCATACGCCGGGTTATGGTGCATGAGGGGAATCATCAGGCCGAGGCACCGGAGAAACGCTGCCAAGGCCCGACCCCGCGAGTGTTTGAGAGCCGCCCACGCCGGCTGTAGGATCGGCTCAAACGCCTCAATGCCGTGGGGATGCACAGATTCGGCCAAAAGCGCATATGTGTTTGCCGTGGCCGTCCGCACCTGCATCAACTCGTCGTCTAGCCCGGGTAAGAGGACCTCCACCAACTGGCCCAAATGGGGCAACAACGAGCCACCATTGCCGCCGCCCAAAAGAATGCACACGTGATGGATGATCCGGATCCCTGTGTGGCGAGCGTGCCAATTCTTGCGAGATTTAACCACAGCCTTGACGAAAGGCATCACCTGCGAGATCCCCAAGGTCGTGGCAACTATGGCAAACACTCGCGCGGTGAGGTTTCGAATAAACTCGTCGGAGTGGTCCAAGTCCGGACGCAAAGCTGTGACCATCGATGCAAGCCCCACAGTTCGGGTGAGCGCAGACACCAACTCACGGGCCTCTAGACGCAAGGCCATGTTTTCGTCTATGAGAAGCGGCGACACTGCAGACACAATCTTGTGGGTGTAGGGCTTGATAGAGGCGCCTAGGGGGTGCATAAGCCTTAGGAGAAGCTTGGTGAGCACGTGACGGTCGGTTTCATCAAGTGACCGTTCGAGAAAGAGGGGGAGAATGCAGGGCAAGAATGCCTGCGCGCCATAGTCCGGGGCATTCGCCACGGCGCTCTTCATGGCTTTCTTGCGTACCGCCAGCAGCCCGTTTTTGACCCGAAACACAAGCGCCATGGCCCGGAGCGGGGCAGCGTCCTGAGTGGTTTTGCCGTCTGCAACGTCCACATTCACCAAGGCGGAGAAGTGCTTGACATCTGCTTTTCGCATGGGGATGCCTTCGAATTCGGGAAGCGTTTCGTTGACGTCATTGGCAGTGGAAACGGCGGCGGGGGGGACGTAGAGGGTGTCCTGCATGGGCTCGGTGGCCACCGACGCTTTGACGTAGCCTTTGGGAAGGATCTGATCGAGCAACTCATCGCTGATTTTGATGCTGTTTATGCTTGGTACGAGGGGATCGGTTGCCTGGAGACTCTTTCCATGTTTTTTGGTGTGTCCCGTGTCTCCATCTCTGTCTCTGTCTCCATCTCTGTCGTCTCTGTCTCCATCTCCGTCTCTGTCTCTGTCTCCATCTCTGTCTCCATCCCTGTCTCCATCTTTGTCCCCATCCCCGTCTCCATCTTTGTCCCCATCCCCGTCTCCATCCCCGTCATCTCTGTCTCTCTCAGAATACCTCCTTTTCCGAGAATCCTCTCGGTTGGCCATCCGCTCCTTGTATGTCTGCACATTGTTCACGTCAAGATTTGCATCGTACTGCTGGTGACCGTAAACGGGAAGAGCCGGCTCTGTCCTTGCCTCCGCCACAAACTCCACATGCTTCGGTGCCGTATACGACGCTGCCAACGTTCGTTTGGTCATGGTGTAGATGAGGGCAGCGCACTGGCGCTGTGCCTACATGATGGTGTGTACTGCACATAAGCATCCCGCCTCGGGCGGTGCCCACGAACATTGTCGTCGCCAAGAATCTCGCACGCTCCATTCATATCAAATTGTCGCTCCAAAGGCTGCCATCTCTCGGTGAGGGCCGTCCCCCCATCCATCCCAAGGGCATCTGGCGGGTGTACGGGTGTGGCGGCCCCGGCTCCGCATGCAGGAGTTGCGGTGCATCGCGCGCCCTCTCAAGCCCACGCAATCCCACTCCACAAGTTGCAAGTTCCCACTCCGCAAGTTGCAAGTTCCCACTCCACAAGTTGCAAGATCCCAGTGGAACCCCAGCGCAGTGCCAAGTCTGGACCGCACGTGACCGCCCAAAAGCTCCCGTTCCTGGCCATGGCGACCCACCCTTCGCTCGTCTTGCTCAACAGGCACCTCAGCCTCAAAGAGCCGCTGCCCTTCACGCTTATAGTCGACTCGTTGGCCCAGACGGCTGCCCCCCTCATATCTGAATACGTGTACCGATCTGCGGCGCCAGTCGTGTACCTCTCGTTTGAAACCGTGTGTCCCCCCAGCTACGCAACGGCGTTTTACGAGTGCGGCGGCAAACTGGTGGAGGATGTGCAGGCGTTCGTTTCCTCCGTGGCCCGGGGGAAAAAAGCGTTGGTGGTGGTGGACTCGCTCAACTATGTTGCTGTGGAAAACCTCTCTGCGTTTGTCTCTGCGCTCGTGCTGCCCCACCACGCTCTTGTGGGGTGCTTTCATACTGGAGCACCGGCCGCTGCGTGCACCACGGGACCAGCGCCCCTCACGTTGCTCCAGTTTATTGCCCACGCCACTTTCGAGGTGGAACCGCTTCTGCTTGGAGACGAAGCGGAGAATCTCGAGCACGCGGTGGCGCAGTTCCGCTTCCCCAGTGGCCTCAACTCCACCGCTTTCAAGGTCCTTTTGACCCACAAGAAGAAATCCGGCAAGTCCTTGGCCTATGCGTTCACGATAGACCTGGAAAACCACCTCTATCATATCCATCGCCCGGAGAAGGACGAGCCTGATGCTGAAGATGTGATGGAGGGCTTAACCACATTCAACTTGTCCATGAGCTCCAAGCAGAAGCTCGCGCGCGAGCAAGTGGAGTTGCCGTTTATGGAGGCACAGACGGAGTTGGGGAAGTATGGAGGTGCCATTGTCTACGAGTTTGAAAAGGATGACGACTACGATGAGGAGGACCCCTACGAGGATCCTTTCTGATTTCTGCGTGTGCTGTGCGTTCAATTGTTTCCTCGCCTGGCCTTTCACGCCAAATGCTATGGCTAGCGCCATCTTGTCTCATTTTCTCGACGGTCTTTCTTGAGCCATCACATGTCTTCCTTGGTCTGGCTTGAGCTCGTTGGACTCCCATTTGGTCTATCTTGTGCTATCTCAATACTAGCCCACCTACTAGACCCAATCACGGCGATTCAATTATAAGGCGAACGTCAGACTTTTGTTCATTCATGGTCTTGGTGAAATACCCAGCTATACCAAAGATGATTGTGCTTTCCACTCATTTGTGCAGAGGTTTCGGTATACATGTTGGAGTCATTGCCAGATGCTTGCGTTCATTCCTTTTCAGCTTGAGTTCCAGCAGTACTTTTAAACAAGGATTGTTTGCTGAAGAACATATAGGGCACACCTCTGTGGTAATACAAATGATCAGCCTTGCGTTCTTCAAGTTTCCTCAGGTTTCTTGATTACTTGTGTTTAGAGAAGGCTATCTGAGCAGCGACCGGGCGTATGTCCCATCCAACAGTCAAACTGGCGAAAATTTTCGACGTTACAGGAAAGCGAGAAAACTGTTGTGACCAACGATATCTTCCGTTCTCCATCAAGCAACTGATACACGATCCCCTGCACTAGTTTTAGTTCTACAAACTCAAATACTGCATCAGGGATAAAAGTTACATTGCTTTAGTGGCACAGCTTTGTTTCACTCCTGACACCACTGAGCAAAATGATTATACGGAAAAGGCCGTGCATTGGCCTTCAACAGCCACCCATATGGTGGAACCCGCAAACCTCTGGTTATCAACACCTTTAGGACTGCAGAAACCACTACGACGCAGCCTGTCCGAACACACTAATTTCGTGCCGGCCTTGTTTTAAAAATTGCCGCCAACTGGAATATTCGGTGGGAAAGGGCTGACCTCATTTTTACTCTTCAGACTAGGGTGGACATCAACAACATTCCGAATAACATCATTGGCGAAACAACCCTTTTGGAACACTTTAAAAAGTTTTAGAATTGCAGGCAGGAGCTTGGTCACACTTGGATGTGAGTCTTTATTCGTCAGACCCCCGCATACTTGCCCATCGCTTGTGCAAGCGAATTCACTAGCACATCTTGCATCTCGTCAAAACGGCCATTCGGGACTCCAAACTCGACCAGTGGTTCCACTAGTCCTGTCAAGGTACCAAGAAGTTGATGGCGTTTTTATGTCCGCCGTAATTTATGCAAAGCCCGCAACTGCACCCTGGGTACCACCGAGATGATTGTTGGCCTTCATCAGCGGGCTTACCTCACGTGTTTTTCTGTTACGAGGAAGCAGCGCTCAGCAGGATTGTGCACCCATTAAAATTTGCCTTTGTTCTAACGGAGGAAAACGGGATTTTCTATGCAGGTTGGGCCGAAGGAAATCCAAAAGACTAAGATGGCTCATCTGGTCCATCTTACCAGAGTTGCTGGGCACAAGTCATTCCCTTTTCAGATATTCTCGGGCCCGCCACCACACGCGAGGCCCGTGTCTTGCAGCAGCTGTAATGCATATGGCATTATGGTTGATGGTTTGATATCATCGGGTGAAACCCAGTTCGGTAATGCGGAATCGATCTTCCTGTTGTTGTGGTAAGAGGGTGGAACTTCCAATAGTACTGCAATGTTCTTGCTTACATTATTCGGCGTTCATGAGGGAACCAGCAAAGCCGTCTTCTCAAACATGTCACACTGGGGCTTTTTACAGGATGTTTTTCCCGTCTTCAAGAAGGTTCACCATCTCCATGCCGCTTCTTTCCACGCCCATTCCACCCAAACCGACCAAGCATGTGCGGGCCAGGAAGTTGAAGCTCCTACTGCCTTGGTAGATTGGATTCAATGTTGGTGAATGGCAAATGCCGCACTTATGTCCAGAAATTGCTGTCCAATTATGTTTCCCATAAAATGTTGATTGTTTCCTACTAACCCGCACCATGCCCAAAAGAGTGTGTTTGGGTTCTAAACATGACAGGGTCAACTCGAAAGTGATCAATCTCTTGTGTTTTTAATGTTCAAAGGTGCTTCAAGAAAATACCGCAGTCAATAGCCTTGAGCAGTCCAGACTCATGGGCCGGGGGTGGTTGAAGCTCACAACGCTCGTATCAAGTACGGCCAGCGCGTCGCGCTCGTTGATTTTGGATGAGTTTTAATCTTTGGATCACGGGATTACTGGCGTCCAGCTTATTCTTCGACGAATTGTCCAAGTTATGACTGGCCATATTTGGTATGGGCACCGGGGCATGTGCACTTTGGCTCCTCAGGGCTCCATACGTTTCTTTCGAGCGTCGGCCCATGGATGATTTCTAGATGGAAATGCGGTGCCTGGAAGGATCCAGGCATCGGACGAATATCTTGGAGAAAATTATGTTTTCAGAAATATCAGAACTAGAACGTGGCCGGAACTGAACCATACAACGGTTTCTGAGACTGTGTCTTGGGCCTGAGGTCTCTGAATGGGTCTCTGAATAGTTTCCTGAATGGGTTCCTGAATGGGTTCCTGAATGGGTTCCTGAATGGGTTCCTGAATGGGTTCCTGATTGGGTTCCTGAATGGGTTCCTGAATGGGTTCCTGAACGGGTCTTGAACGGGTCTTGAAATTTCCGTGCTTGGGAACTCTCTGTTGAGATTCTTGCGCCAAAGGATAGTCTTGAGGCGGTTGAGGTGTGAAAAGTCGTCGGGTCCAGCTGCTTCCCGGTCGTGTCATTCACATAAATATGCCCAGATCCAGTTTCAACTACCTGTGCTATCAATCATTTCTTTCGAGGCCGATACAGACAGCTGTCCCATTTCATTTAGCAGGAATTGGACGGGCGTTTCTGGTCCAACCACTTCATTTCCCAACCCAATCTCTTTCAAGGGATCCGGTCTGCAAACCACCCACGGACATTCGTTCAGTTCCGCCGGTCCAAGCCGGGAATCTAACTGACATTCCTTTCAGCTCCTCTGATCCACTTCCTTATCTAATCACTCTGTTTGAGCAACTAAAGTTGACCGGTGGATTTAACACTCGGAAAGGACACTTACTGGGCCCTATTCATCACTATCCTGAAGTACATCAGTCAACAAGAATCACCTTCTTTGCCACGGCCGTGTCCCAACAAGCCCCAATCTGGCTTTTCCGGAGGCCAAGAAGATTTGTGCTGCATCTGAGAAGACCACGGCGCTGGACCTAACGAGGTGCAGCAGGTGCCATTTCATCTAAGCTCGGAGATAGCTACTCGCCATTGGACACGCCTCTCTCCAGGTGTATCGACGGTCATGTAACCGCACGTCGCAGGTTAGTTGTCATGGGGAGCGCCCATGGTGGATCTACCATAAATCAGTATAAATTCATCTTTTGTTTTTTTTTTCTGTTTGATATTTTGTAATTTCTAACCTTGGTTGTATCTTAAATCTAGTGGTGAACTCCCATGGGTAGTGTGCGACCCATAGGTGCTCAAGTGGCTGCTTCCCTCCCGCGAGGTCTACATGAGCCTCGTTTCTCCCGATGACGGCTTTTTCGGTCAACCGCTCGGCACAAGTAGCCCGATTCAGGCCCTATCGCCGAGCACGGGGGCGTAGTTATGGGCGACTTTTCCATACAACTCGGATACCTCCTTGTTTGCGGATCATCAACAAAACATCCTTTTCTTAGTCCTTATGCCCTTCAAGAAGCGCAATCCACAGAGTTTTAATTCTGATTCATACAAAAGAATTGTATGGTAATTATTTTATATCATAAATTGTTAGACTCCCCATGGGTAGTGTACTACCCATAGGTGCTCAAGTGAACTGCCTTGCCCCTAGGCTCAGTCCGAGCCGCTCTGCTTCCCTTCCTCCGAGTTCTCGACCGATAAGCCCTTATCTCGATGAGGCTCATCCGGTCGACCACTACGACCAGCCCGGTCTAGGCTCTATTGGCCGAATCCGGTGGCGCAGTCGTGTCCGATATTTCTATATAACTCGGGTGATTCCCCTCCGTCTACGTATCATCAACAAATACATCTTCTCTAAGTCCTTAAACCTATCGAACCTGGCATATATCATCCCTTTCGTAATTCAGGACATCAAGGAATAGAATTTTCAAAAATTTGAATCTCACGACAGTAATCTAATCCAACTAAGAGGGGGCCGTAGGCCCCTTATTCTTATAATTTTATATATATAGGTTCCTCCGAGACTATTCGTGATGATACTTATTTTATATTTCTATTATTACATATTACATTTAATGCCCCTTTGGGGTATTATTATAGAAATATAAATTTAATTCGCCCTTCGCGGGGCGATACCTGCCTACTATATAAAAAAATTAATATCTATTTTTTTTTGGTATATAAGTATAAGATATAGTCCATAAATATATCTTTTTATTTACCCCCCCATTCTTTTTTTTTATTTCCATTATTTCATTATTATATATATAATAAATATGTTAGATCCACCACGGGTAGCGCGCTACCCATGGATACCAAATTTACCTGCGACGTACGCTACAAGTGGACGCCATGGTTACCCCCACTTGGAGAGAGACGGGCGCTATCCCGACAGACTATCTCCGAGACTCAGACGAGATGGCACCCGCTGCATCTTATCCGATGTAGCGCCGTGGTTTTACCCAAATGCAGCGTCGTGGTTTTCTTAGATGCAGGACCGATACCCACTTCAAGGCGCCATTGGTCTAGATAAGCCAGACCAGGACTTATCGGGACGCCTTAGGCGGCCCGAACGTGTATAACGCCCCACTCCGACCAAGTATGGCGCCATCGTGCCCCACGCCGGCTGAAGGTGGTGCAATCAGGCCGGCACCTCGCCATGAGGCGCCCGACGCCTCATGCGGCCTGGGCCAGTTTTATCTATATAAGCTTGGATGATCCCCCTTGTTTTAGGGATCATCAACGAATACATCTTCTCTTGAGTACTTGACGCTAAAACAACTACAAAAGAACATAACAAAATAGGTTATAATAATTATTAAACCTTAAAATATAATGTTCTAAATGATTGTCTGGACATTTATTAATGTTAATATTAGGTTCATTAATTTTAAATTTAATGAGTTCATCAATATTGGGTTTTGTTAGTAAGGAAGATTTGCTATTGATTTTGAATTATAATGACAATTGTATGAAGTAGAATTAGGCACTTTCAGCTGTGAATACGTTTATAGGAATTATCATTTTCTACTACGCTGGGTCTGACAATAATAGAGTCTATTATTGAGCTTGAATAAAGAGTCTAGTATTGAGCTTGAAAAAGACGCTATTATTCAGCTTGAAAAAGACACTATTGTGATAAAAGTGCTAAAAAAAATACAGAACAATCCGTCATTTCGAGATGACTACTTAATTTGAACGTTTCCAGAGTGGCACCCCTGGATATCCTACAAAAAGGCCCTTAAATATGTCAATTATTCACTAGTCGCTTTAGACTGCTCAACAGATTGACACCCCTGTAAACACGAACATAGTATCCGAGAGGCGAGCCTCTCTGAATACAGGATACCAGCACACGATGGAGACGAGGTTCGAGGCCAAGCTCTGTCCAAACGATCAAGATACACGTGCAACAATGTTGGAATAGCCGGAGCGGATAGACGGACGAGGCTGTGGATTGGAGGCTTAGCCCTTCATTGAATCGATAAAAACCAGGGAGTCCCCTCGGATTAGTAAAGGGTAAGAAAGACAAGATTGGAATATGGAAAGGCTCAGCAAGATCCTATTATACACAGATATAGATAGTAGTAGACATGTCAAGGAAATCCTGTACTCCAAACTACTAGAATCAAGGATACTGATGCACTGTACCACATTACGTAAGGTGAGCCTTCTGCTCAACGAGTCCGACCGCTCAATACTTGGCCCCGACCGCTAGGCTAGTATTCCTGATTTTGGTTTCTCAGCCACAAGACGAAACAGCCAAGCTCGGCAGTGCTGAATGGGATTCCCCCCGCCTATCACCTTTCCAGCAGTTGGTTCCTATTGCTCAGCTGCACGGTTACTGACTAGTGCGAACCGCGGAGAGAGGCAAAAAAAGCCCGATGCGGGGCTCGAACCCGCAACCTTTTGATTGACCTTATATGATTAAGAGTCAAATGCTCTACCGATTGAGCTAACCAGGCTTTCGTTTGAGAAAAAATTACTGCGGTTGATTACACTAGATATAAAGACTCACTTCCGGGCAGTCGCTTACACTCAAGTAAATTACCTACATCAGATCACAAACTACTTATTCCACAATCCGGACTGGACGCGTAGATTTCTCTATTCACTTCCTCTCCTTCTTTCCCCCCCTTGTGAAGCTTCGTATCGTGGCCTTCAACCGGGCAACCTTCGAGTTCTTCGACGCCTCCTCGAATTCCTCTTCCGTAACCACCTTTTTCGTCAACAAGTTGAAAATCGTGCCAAACGCCAAAGACATCACGGTACACGTCAAGATGATCACGTTGTACGGCATGGAGAAATCGGGCGTTGGAAGCGTCAACAACAAGCTCGTAGACCTCAACTGATACACAGTTTTCCCCGTTGCATCCAACACCTTCACCACCGATGGGGCAATGGCAAATCCGTGGTTTGCATCCGGAGGGTACTCCGAATACAATAGCAACGACTTGTCAAACTGGTAGGTCATGGCCATCTCGCCTCCTGCAGGCAAGTCAATCTCCAACTCCAAGTGCCCCGGTCTTGTTCTGTCTAGGGCAGGCTTATAGAATTGGGTCTTGATTTGACCGGCGCCGGACACCTGGAGCGTGTGTAAGTATACACGCATGAACCACGGCAATGTTTCGAAAAACACAATCTTGATGGGCTCATTTGCAGGGTTCTTGAGTTTGATACGCATCCCGCCGCGGTCCTGAGAGTACCCCGTGAGAGATCGCGACACCTTAATAGGTGGGACCCCGAGTTCAGTCACCAAGGACGAATTCGCCGTGCGGAACACGGCATTGTAGTTCTCTGCACCCTGTAAGGTTTCTTCAGGTTTCACGTCGTAGGTATCCCCCGAGTGCTCCATTTGAACCGACCAGTCTTCATGCACATCGAAGAAGATCTTGCTCTCAGCATGCCCCTGGCCCTCGAAGCCTGCGCCCTTGATGGGCCGTCCGAAAATCGACTGAAGATCCCACTCCACATCAGCAGAGTCGGGAAGGGGGAAACATACCCAGGGATCATTTTTTTTGGAGAGATCGCAGCGTAGGTCACGCCCAGGAGTGGGCTTGGGGATGCCGCCCTCACGAACGCGTCGTAAGGAGCGCGAAACATCAATCACATGGTGGATGTTTTGGGTCAAGTTCAACTGGCACTCTGTCAGAAGCTGGTTGCATTCCGTCACTAGGTCGATGCTCATGGAATGCCACAACGAGTCGTATAACTTGTGGCCATCCAAGAGGGACCCTACACCCGCCTTTCCGCGAGTGGGGAGCAATTTCAAGAACGGCGTCAAGTTCTCGGTGCAAATCGGCTCGTCCGGGAGAGCCGCCCGCATCAAGAAAAGGGTGTTGTTGGTGTGAGAATCGGCCACGTAGTCCGCAGCAATGTCACGACTATCATGGCGGGGGAACGTGGTGATGGCGTCGTCGATGAAGTTCAATGACGCGCAGAAGAATCCTGACAAAGACTCCGCCAACTTGCGCCAGCTCTGGCGGGCCACTGCCAAATTGGGTGCTTCAATAATGGCAAGCACTTCTACCCCGGTGCCTCCACTCAGCGAGCCGTTTTGGGGCAATGCGCCCCACGTGTCGCTGTCCCACCATCCTTGAGTGAAGCGCAAATGCAACTGACGGGTGTTTGTAGAGTGGATGATGGGCTCGATAGTTTTGGGGAACTGTCCATAGTGACGGATCGAGATCCCTGGGCCACTCTCTCGGTCGCTATTTTCGACGGCCCTGTACTCAAGCGGAAAGGGGGGCAGGACTGAGCCAAAGGCAAAAGACGCCAACACTTTGTTGTGAGGCAACGGCTTTAACGTGAGCAGCTCCGTATAATGAGCAGCAATGAGCCATGCCAGCGAGAGTATCGCTAGGAACACATGCAGGATGTGCTTCATATCCCGAAGTTGTGCTAGTGTGCTAGTGGATGCTGGTGCTAGAGGGTGCGGGTGCTAGTGGATGCTGGTGGATACTGGCGGTGCTCGCGGTGTTGGTGTGCGCGGATGCATGGGGCGGACCGCGGTCCAGATCCGTACACCCCAACGATGACTTTACTAAACCAATACCGAATAGAGCCAATACCGAATAGAGCCAGTTCCGAATAGAGCCAGTTCCGAATAGAAGCAGCAATTTTAATACCACAAGGATAGCGAGACATCGTCAAGACACCACTCTGATGTAAGGCGCCCTGTACTCCCGCAATTGAACAGTGTCTCTGGTAATCAGTATATCATAAGATAGGTAATCCTGATGTCTAGAATTCTTGAAATAAAACTACCATGGGCTTATGGTCGTAAAAGGAGATAGACATAAATATTGTGTCCGCCTCTCGGCGGGCCTTGAAATTCCCAGCTCAGGATCCTTTGTCAAACCCTGTCATGAATCTTTGCTAAATCCTTGGATAAATTCTTTGTTGAATCCTCTGCTAAATCATTGATTCTAGATCCGGCAATTACCAATGATATTGTCCAACCCGTAAGTATACTTCTAGTTGCAATACCAACGGGTAAAGTGGGCAGGAGGGTAGCTTTATAGGTCAACCTGGACCTGCACACAAGACGCGCTGTTCAGATTCGTTCATATGCATTGGCTATGCACATACCTGCGCTGCAAAAAACCTTGCTGTTTCAACTTGTATTATGGCGTAATTCCCATCCAGATTTATGCAGAACCTTACAAGATCAAGGTTAGGGATGGTACTCTTCCCCCACCAAATTGCTCCATTGGTGTGCGCAAGACATCTCTCTGCAAAGGATCTTATCCCCGCACGCTAGGTACCAGGCTAGAAGTTAGTGATGTGGGATTTGATTTCGCATAGCATTTGAACCGGAAAAGCTTGTGCATGCCCCAAAGAAGCGCTCCAGCTCTTTCAGGGGCTTGGTCGTGCCTCCGCACGAGGTTAGTTTTTCTTGCCGTCTGGAAAATCATAAGGCGGCTATGGCGTGGGGCCCCCAGGCGGATAATCACATCGCAGTTTGGAACACCCCTGGCCAAGTGAATGGTTCCTTTCGGCGTGGAGTAATTGAAACCTCCTCATAGGCGTCAACCACATTATCGACTGGAGGAAGCAAGTATGCAGCTCTGATGGTGATGACACGTGGGTGAACTTGAATGAAGCGATTGGTAATCTTTTCGAGATTGCTAGAAAATGGTTACTAATTCTATTCCCGATAGATGCTGGATCAGGCTGTAAATTATAGTTGTTAATTCATTTGTGTGTTCGGATACATTTATATGCCTTCGAGAAAACCCTGGGAATGGAATTTACCGGGGGCGCCGTGGGGGCTATATATACTTGTCAGCTTGCGCTTCGGGTAACCCTCGAGGGATTTCCGAGGCATGACCATCGGGACATTCAAGTTTTTTTGGTGTTGCGTCGAGCTCATGCGCCACGTTTCTGCATCCCACGCGCAGAGTCGGGCTGCCTGCAGGTACTTGTGTTATGTGTTTTTACTGTTCCAGTGGGAGTGCAAGCTTCTTTGATCTTACAGACTTTTTGTTTCACTTGCATATCAAAATCAGATGTACAGTGTTAATTGCTTATCTAATAATCCACAAATTTTTTGATCGTCGTCAAAGGTCGCGTGGTCTAGTTGGTTACGACATCTGCTTCACACGCAGAAGGTCCCCAGTTCGAACCTGGGCGTGATCATTTGTTCTTTTCGACCCCACTTTTTTGTTGGGGCTGTTTCGTTTGAGTTCGTCCCTCGAGTCCACTAGCAATTCTGCAAAATGTTACACAGCACGACTAGGTCTGGGTTCATCCGTGTCAGAAATGAGTCTTCAAAGCTGCTAGTGTCCAAGACATGCTGAAGGTCCAAGACCAAGTACCTGCTCTGAGCACTTCACTAAGCATGGTGTGCCCGCTGTCACAAAAGGGCGAGTGCATCGGACAGAACATTCTAGAGCATCGAGGGGTACCTTCACTCCCACATACTTAAGGCGCACCGTTCGCTGGCCTTTTATCAGTGATCAAAGCAACAAAAAGGAACACCACCAAAGAAGGCTCTCAGCCCCTGACCCTCTCAACCGTCTAGTACAAATCGCTTAGACGAGGTAGCAAACATATCCCTCTTGGAGACTACGAATACTTCTACTGGTCCATATCGACAGCCATTGAATGTCTGCCCATGGTCAATCTATGGGGCACCAAGTGCTCCCAGCCTTGACGCAGAATCGGAGACTTCCCTGGGATGGAGTATTGAGGTGATTACCCACCCGAAACTGTCCGAAGCCACTTCGCCTAGCCACTTCGCCTAGCCACTAAGCGACAGGTTGGTACCCAACCACCATGCAACAGGGAGTAGTGGTACCACGCGACGACGGCTGAAAGGAGCCCCCTGGCCCATAAATTTGGGGCATAGAGAAAGGAAGCGACTCGTGCAGGAATAAGGAGCCAGTTATTTGACGCATTTTCCGAATGCAAAAGAAGCCGCCTTGTCAGGATCGGATATCAACTCCCATTGCAAAAACAGAGAGATCCCCACACACATCCTAACGCTTTGTGGTGCAGCTTGAAAACTGAGGGGCCTTTCCGCCAGCCAAACCGGCTCCGCCAACTGGACGCCCCGAATCGTGAATGGTGGTTCAAGACTCCGACGAAAAAATTACTTGAATTTCAGCAAATCCCTATACGGATCAAAGCAAGCTCCAGCGAAAACATCGATGTATTGGGGTTGCAACGAGCTATCAATGAGAATGCATTCACCCCAGGAGAAGTGGATCTCCAATCCTAATAGCACTCTACGTGGACGACCTACTTGTGCTTGGACATACATTTAGGATTGGCTAGAACTAAGCAAATGTCGACCGGAACTTGGGAATGATGTTTAGGATAAGCCAAGAAGTTACTATTGAAGGGGGAGATGGTTATGTGAAAGCACCTTTGCGAGATCATATTGAAGCAATGTTTTGAGACAACCAGATGATCAGAGATCGGGAATCGCTTTACCTGATGGCCCGGACGGTTTTGACAATGATCCAAACGAGGATGAGGAATTTTGGGGCGGGACCGATTGCATTATTGGCAAACTCCTTTTTGCAGCCAACCCGATCACTTTGACAACAATTGCAATGTTTGTGGTCTCTCAATTTCCTAATACACCCCAGGATACACATCCAGGACAGCAAAGGAGGTTTCCTGATCCCTCCGAGAAACTGTACTGGTGGAACTCATGTACGAGTCAATCAATGCGTCAAACCAACCGCTACTCAGATGCTACTTTGCATCCATATCAAACCACCAGAGTCGCTCTGTTACCGGATGCACGGTAATACTTGGAAACGTGCCAATACTGTGCTATCTATACAAACCATGGAGCATGTTCCTCACTCAACTCTGAACCGGTGACTGTCTGCACGACAACTCTGGGGCATCAAGAACCATTGGACGAGATTGATCCGGATAAGAGGCTTCTCTATTGTGGCAACAGGGCAGTGATCATGGCTATGAAAGGCCGAAGGAAATTTGTGGGCTGTCCGTGCACGATGGAAGTTGAGTTTCAAGGACTATACCCTTTTCAGGATGTGCGCCGGTCAAACGCTCAGCGGAACAGCGACGAAACCAAAATCAGCGCCAACCTCATGAACCGCTTTTTCTGACAGGACGTCAAGAGTGGATCTTTCAGCTCAAAAAGCTTTTTTGTGGCAAGATTTCGTGGACCTTTACCTTCGACTGCCTTGTGATGAGCCGCTAGGCCGCTCCGCTCTCCCCGCCCCACCTCTTCGCGGTCAATGTGCTTCTTTTGGGTCTTCGCCGGAGAAATTTGTTAATAGAGGCCGATGTTCCTTGCTTCGCCGAATCCTCCCAGTGATTGCGGCCTTTCCCCACAAGCTTACCTCTCTTCTTTACGAGGAGCTGTCTACGTACCTCGTGCGCTTGGCCAACGTCACCGTACAGGACACTCTCCACAATGAGAGTTTCTGCGTGAAAAGCTAGTGAATACCAGTCTACGGATGTCGTCAATGGCACGTCTGTTAGAATTGTCACGCGACCCAGGGTTCTAGCCAGCGGTGAAACCAGGATGAAAAGAGAATATCAATGGGATTTGGAAGTCACGATTATCGAGTTTGGACTGAGTCACGGTGTGCTTCCTTTCGACTGGAGTGCAGGATATTCCCACTGTTGAAGATGGCTTTAACGGTGAGCTCTAATGCTGACCTCTAGACCCCCCAGGTTTCTCTCTGATCCACGTGCCGGAAGGGGTCACCTTGCTCAACCTCTTTACTGCTGAGCTAACCGTCCAATCAAAGAATGTGAAATGTTTTGAACCACTTTTAAAGTCAACTCGGGGTTTTATATTATGTGTTACTTAGTATCCATAACATTTTTAAAGTTGTTAGGAAAATTCATATGCACACCAGAATTGAGTATCTAGTGGCTATGGATTCCACTAACGTGACTTAGCTCAGCTAAAG